>JAUYWG010000048.1:8139949-8163694 GCA_034779775.1 Enteromius afrohamiltoni
GGCTGGGAGTTTTTAAAAGCCTCAGGAATCTTTTGCAGGTGTTTAGAGTTAATTAGTTGATTCAGATGATTAGGTTAGTGGCTCATTTAGAGAACCTTTTCATGATATGCTAATTTTTTGAGAGAGGAATTTTGGGTTTTCATTAGCTGTATGCCAAAATCATCAATATTAAAAAAAACTGCTAAGAAACTACTTCAGTTGTGTGTACTGAATGTAAAATATATGAAAGTGTAATGTTTCTTAGG
Organism: Enteromius afrohamiltoni; assembly: GCA_034779775.1. NCBI lineage: Eukaryota > Metazoa > Chordata > Actinopteri > Cypriniformes > Cyprinidae > Enteromius > Enteromius afrohamiltoni. Next base: position 8,140,195 of record JAUYWG010000048.1, read on the forward strand.
ACATTACAGAAAATAATGAACTTTATCACAATATGCTAATTTTTTTAAAAGGAACTGTGTGTGTGTGTATATTAGTAACAAGTTCCACAGAAATTTTAAGTTGAGGCAACTGACTTCAAAGTGTTATCTAAATTGTTATTTTTAGTTGGCTCAACCTTTAGTGAACTAGTTTTATAGTTCAACTAAAATGTTTTAATAAGTCAAACATTTAGAAGACTACAGCAAGTTATGTCAATTAAAATTTAAATGTTTACTCTATTATATGTAGTAAAACCAAAATTTCAGTATTCGGTACCAATACCAGTGAAAATCCACGGTTCTCGGTACCAATTTCAGTACAAAAGCAAAACACAAAAACACTTTTATATAAGAGGACTTTTATTTAACCATGCAAAGCTGTTACTGCTGCAGAATATTCTGACATATCAAAACATATTGGCTTAAACGGAAAATATGTGTTGTAGAGAGCTGCAGCAAATGGCTTTTAATTGAAAGAAAACATGTACTACAAAAAAGTCGATCAATTTCTTACTTTCACAATCAATATATTTCACGAGGTTAACTTATACCCTCCGTGTGGTCAGTCCACACAAGCTTGCTTTATTTGAGGCCCCTTTAAATACAAGACAAGCATTCCATCTACGTCAGAGTGTCAAGAGCATCCAAAAGTCTGTACAGCAGCGTTGCCAGGCGGCGGCGGTGTGAACACACAGTAACGATTAACTAAACAAATTGCAATGTTTGAGGTGTTTTATAAGGTTCGATGTATTTCCTCCTTTTGACATAAAACTTTGATGACACCGCTTGCAGATGGGTTTTTGGTGATCAATGATGTTGCGCTTGTCATCAGCCTCAAAAACAAAATACTTCCACACGTGGCTCTTTCCTCCTTTCTTTTCAACGAGAAGATTCAGAGCCACCTCATCAGTAGCACCCCCGGTCGCCATCTCTCTGTGCTTTTATGAAGAAGACGCACCTTTCGCGTAGCGCAGCAAGAACTGGGTTCACCCGTTGCTCGGTACTACCGGTACTTCAGAAAACCTGGTACCGTAACATTTAAAAAATTTTTGTACCATCTTGGTACCGAAGTACCGGGTCTTTTGACAACACTGGGTTAGACATTAAAATCCATGCGAGGTCCAGCATTGTTCTTTCTTCATGTTCCTTTCAAAACTTTTAGTTGTTTTGCCAAGGAAACTTTTTTTTTTTTTTTTTTTTTTTTTAGTGTTGTGAGACACGCACTACTGTTTTAAAAGTTTGCAGTATGTACGATTTTTTTAATAAATTGCCTAATACATTTTATTTAGCAAAGATTAAAGTCAATTCAAATGGTTGTAGTAAAGACATATATGTTAAAAAAGATTTATATTTCGAACACGTGCTGTTCTTTTCAACTTGATTCAGTAACAAAGTCACAGGAACATTCAGATGTTTTTTGTGCTGCTCATGACACAATGAGAGCAGTTATGTTTGAGTACGGAGCAGTTCACAAATGGACTTTTGAACCACACAGTATCACTTTTGTCTTACGATCATTCATATTATCACAGAAGCATACAAATAAGCAAAATGGAGCAAATTTTCGCTTCAAGTTGATTACATCATTTCACCACTCGGAGGCGAAAATAACTGTTCAAAAATACTTTGAGATTTGTTCAAAAATGCTGATTCATTCAGTAATGGAACAAGTGAAGTATTTATGACTGTCATTAAATCATACATTCAAGCCTCTGGTAAACTGCTATTTTGCATAGTTTAAAATCATGGGAGAATCGTGATCTCTGAAAAACTAAAGCGATTCGTAGTTGATCCAAAATCATGCAGCTCCAGTGTATACGAGTAATTCAAAACAGAACATTTCGCTTAAATATACATTCTGTCACTTTTAGGAAGTGGAATATGTTAAAGAGGAGGCCAAAATGGTTTATCTCCTGGAGTGTCTCCAGAAGACCCCACCACCGGTACGTAGCTTCCTGTCCTTCTTAAACAACATCTGAGAACTCTGCAAAATCTCTTCTAACAATCATACTATATTGTTTTTTTTAGGTATTAATATTTGCTGAGAAGAAAGCAGATGTAGATGCCATACACGAGTATCTTCTTCTAAAAGGTGTTGAGGCGGTAGCTATTCATGGAGGAAAAGGTATGACATCATCCATCTTAATCTGCTTGTAGCACAAACACCATCAGTCAGTTGTATGCATGCTGTTTCCTGCAGCTACTTGTGCCCTCCACCGGGTGTCAGCTTCTGCTGTCATCTGGCTGCTGTTATGGCAGTGTGACGAGAGTGCTAAAAAAAGTTTTGATCTCACTTAACCTCAAAGCAGCAAAGTGTCTCACTTTCACTTGTGAACTAAAAGCTGCTGTTTGTGTGACGTTAAATATATAATTGTTATTAATGTGACTGTTCATCAGAAAGGTAAACACTTCATACAGTTCAACCACACGCTCCTCAATAAACTTTCTTTGTGCTTTTCAGACCAGGAGGAGAGAACGAAAGCCATTGAGGCATTCAAAGAGGAAAAAAAAGATGTTTTAGTGGCTACTGATGTTGCTTCGAAGGGTTTGGATTTTCCTGCTATCCAGCATGTTGTGAATTACGATATGCCAGAGGAGATTGAGAACTATGGTAAATTTTCAGATTATTGTTTTTTTTGGCGCTGTTGGCTTATTGTTAAAGCATTGGTAGGTTTGTATACAGGTCACAGACAATAAGGTGTCCACATCAAAAGTGATTTTATGTCCATGGAAGCACTTTAAATGCAAGTGAAGTGTACTTTTAAGGTTTCAAATAGTTTTTCGAAGAATAAAATGTCTAAATTTGGTTGAAATAATGTTATATTGTCAGTGTAACGCAGTATTTATGTATAACAACGTAAACAACATTCTTATTCTGACTTGTACATATTAAAATATAAAAGCATATCAAATTTTATTATAGCATAGTGTATTATTTGAGTAACAAACTACAATGATTTCTCAAGGAACACGTGACACTGAAATAATGATGCTGAAAATTCATCTTCGCCATCACAGGAACAAATTACATTAAAAAATATATATATATATATTAAAATAGAAATCAGTTTTAAGTGTTAATAACAATTTACAGTTAAGGCTGTCAATTTAACACTAATTTCAACTCAAATTAATGTAAATTAATAGATTGATTTAATTAGATTTTTTATCTTTTTTCGGGACAGTTCAAAATGTATTGAAATTTCAAAAAGAAATTAGCATTTATTCTGAACAAAGATAGTACAAAAAAAAACTGCATAATTTAACTACAGATGCCACTTGGTTTGCACATATATATATATATATATATATGTGTGTATCTTTGAAATATATTTAAAATGTTTATTTCACAGTCCACAGAATAGGCAGAACAGGTCGATCTGGGAAGACTGGAATTGCTACAACATTTATCAACAAAGGATGTGGTAAGGGAAATATGTATATTTATATATACACACACACTTTGGTGTTTGTCTTTCTGTTTTGATTTCTGGTCACTTTGTTGTACTTGCTTCTGAAATTAAATTGTTATTTCTAATTATTATTTCCAGAAATATAGGCTACTATTATAGATTTGAGATTATTATTATGTATTTTTGTTTTCAATAGATGAGTCTGTACTAATGGATCTGAAAGCTTTGTTGGTGGAAGCCAAGCAGAAGGTTCCTCCTGTGCTGCAGGTTCTCCAAATGGGAGACGAGACGATGCTGGATATTGGAGGTACAAATGATGTACTTATTGCTGAAACAAGCTTATGTAGCCAGTTGACCACATGCACACAATTATTGCAGCGTTATTGCGATGCTCTCCAGTGCTCGAAAGTATACAATATTTAACCTTTTTTTCTTTCCTAGGAGAAAGAGGCTGTACATTTTGTGGTGGTTTGGGCCACAGGATCACAGACTGTCCCAAATTGGAGGCCATGCAAACAAAACAGGTCACCAACATCGGCCGCAAAGACTATCTGGCCAACAGCTCCATGGATTTTTAGTCCTGTTTGCTACTTTGCCATCACATTTTTCCTTGAGAGAAGCCCCTGTGTTTTGTCTTGCATCATTTTGTACAAAATGTATTATTCTTGGAACTGTGCATTTGTTTATTCATTTCAGTAAGACTATTTCATGTTTGTTGCAAAACGCAGACAAAAAGCTTTGTGTAAGAAAAAATGCTAAAGTTAGATTTTGCATCACAATGACATTGGCATGTAATATAACCGCTGAATTGTTACAGTATTTACCTGAAACCCACTCAGGCATGTTTTTGACAGTTAGTTGTTTTTTGTAAATAAATGATGGTCAGCTTATTATTTTATGATGCAAACTGCAATTGTATCTTTGGTTACATTTCTTCACTATATCCTGTTTACAAGCAAGCTTGGAGGATTGTTAATAAAACAACACTTCAATGTGAAGATGCGATGTTGGAGGAAATGAGCGGGGACCAATTTTAGCAACTTGCTGGTGTATGACGTGGCCCCTCAACCTCACGGAAGCGCTTGCTTAATATCAAGTTTAGCATCACAGACGGCCTCTATCTCTCTTGTCACCTTCTATAGAAAATAGAGGAACTAGAGTACTTAGAGTCAAACAAGCACAATGGATGTAATCTCTAAAGAGGGTCCGCTCTTTTTGCAGGGGGTCAAGTTTGGAAAGGTGAGGTTGTTCATTGAAAACTCATTTTCAGTTCTCTTAATTCAAGCTGATTATATTGCCTTACCTTTAATAGTACATTTTATTTTAGTTTGTTAGATAGGGGTCATGAGATCTACCTGTGCGGGAATAAAAGTCAGTGAATTAAGATGTCAGACAAACCCCTTCATGTGGGAGACTTAAAAATGAAAGATTTTTAGTTAATTCTTAGTTTTCTCTTACCCCCGTGTTCAAAATCTGTACGACTTTCTTTGTTTAGTGTACAAAAAATTTATATTTTATATGTCCATGCCATGAAAGCCAGTGTTGTTTGGTTACCAGTGTATCATCTTTTGTGTTCCTAAGAAGAAAAAAGCCAAAGCGGTTTAGATCGGCATGAATTTTCATGTGAACAATCCCTGTAATGTAATGTAGACAAAAGGTGGGACATACCATTGCTAATCACAGTTATAAGAGCATTAAAAAAATCCCTTTAATTATTTACAACAAGCCTTGGGAATTATAGGTGGTCAGAAATCTTCAGCTGTACATTATTAATAGAGAAGGGAAACGGCAGCTGGTTAACCACCTGAGGTGCTTCCATCTTCATGGTAGCGTTTAATGGCCATGAATCATGCATGGCAGATAAAACGAAGAACCGTTTCAGAACTTCTGCTCCCTCTGGCATGTTCTCCCAAATATCTAACCAGTCCCAATGGAGGAGTGCTGAAACAGAGTTTGATGTTAAACCCTTCCTAGTTATACATCCAAATAATTCATTTCCTTTACTCTGTCGTAATATCGATTAAAACTAACATCTCCCCTTGTTCCTGCAGAAAGTATGGCGGAAATCCTGGCTGATTTTGTTCGAGCCCAGCCCTGCAGGTGTTGGCCGTATGGAGCTGTATGACATACGTGATAGAGGGGGGCTGATAGGGTCCGCCACTACGAGACCTTCAGGGCTCAGGAAGACGGACAAACGGGTGATCCGCCTGACAGACTGTCTGAGCATCACTCCAGCCCCAGGAGAAGGCTGTCCCACAGATTGTTCGGCCTTCTTTTTAAACACCACCTCATCCACCTACACCATCGCTGCTCCAACCCAGGAAGACTGGATAACTGTTCTGTGCCAGCTAGCGTTTCAGGTATGGAGGTTGGGTGATGTCTTGTCAAACGAGTTAAATCTTTATTTACAATGCATTTTATACAGTACAGCTTCACAGTGATAACCAGAACCAATGAAGCAAACAAATTCCTATTCTGCTGCAAAACAGCTGTACGAAGACAACCGTGCTATTATTATTGAATCAGTTGGGTCAATTTTATTCGTGTAAAAATCAACAAGTTGAATTCAACTAAAAGCTCTATAGAAGGCAGTAGTGTCCTTATTCAGCTCGAACCAGTTTAAAATTTGATTCAATTTGGTATCAATGTTGCAAATTTACATAGTAAAAACAACTTAAAACAGTCCATGTTGACATTGTTTTCACTATGTTTCTGGACATTTTTACTACATTTTTACTACAGTTGTATTGCTATCTATGGAGGGTCAGATGGCTCTCTGATTCGATCCAAAGTAGCTTAATTTATGTTCCGAAGATGAACAAAGATCTTAAGTTGAGTAAGTAATGACAGAATGTTGGATGAATTAACCCTTTAATATTACTGAATATTAGTTTCTTTTTAATCCCAACTGTAAGCAGCCCAAAGGTGGACTATGAGTGTAGAAAAACCCATATTTGGCAGATATTTATTTTTATTAACTTGCATTGAGTTCAAGGAATAAATTGAGTCAATTCATGCATCCTTTGGGAATCTGACCCATGACCTTGGCATTACCAGGGCTTTGCTTTATGATTCGAGCTACATGAGTTAAAGTCATTGTAATATTTATGGGAAAAAGGAAAGAACAAGAATGATGACGAATGTTGGAAGACGGCAAAAAGAAAACATTGCCCCGGTAAATTCTGCCACGATGTTGGATCCAGAATCTTTTCCAGATGCGAATCAGTCCATTTTGCATCCATTCTGGTATCCAAAACCAACAGCAAGTTTGTCTAATATCATAAACTAGTTAACAGCACACTTTGTCTACTATTTAATCTTCCAAGGAAGGTTTGGTGAAACAAGTTTATTGAATAATATAAGTTGCATCTTTCAACTTTGATGAACTTAAGTCAACAGCTTCCCACAACAGCTACAAAGGAAGTGCTGATAACCACACCTTTGAAACTGTGATTGCACAAGTGTATCAAGGCTCTTTTTTTTCTTTCTTGATTGATATGATAAAAAAAGAGGAATTACTAATGTACACTTATTATCAACTGTCCTTCATTTTTAGAAGACCCAAAGAACCGAAGATGGCAAGAAAGATAAATACACAACACCGGCTGATAATGAACTCTACTCCACCTGGGGAGCAGGTGAGAATGCGCTTTGAGATACACTTCTCTATCCGCACAGGTGATCCAGAACTACAATAACGATTATCTGCTGTTAAACTAGGTGTTACCAAACCGTTTGTTGCAGTTGAGCAAGAGGGTGTGTGTTTATAGTGCAGATGTAAGGTTTCATTACTCAGTGCTTTTATTGAGGTCATACATGTTTGTGGCCCTTTTATCTATGTAGATCTAAGAGCATTAAATGATCACTCTCAAAAACAGCATTTGTCAGTTGATTGAAACATAATTTAAATAAATTCTTCACAAAAATAGCATATATCAGTATAGAGCTTTTTAAATAGGCTATAGTTTCTCAGTAACTATTTCATATTTGATTCAACTTCTAGCGTTTGTATAGGTTCAAGTTTGTGTCTTTTTTTTATTGTTGGTTTTCTGTTTTCGTACAGACAGACATCTTTGATGTTGCATCATATCTCACAGTTTGTTTTTTTAGCTTCAGTGTTTTAATATTATTATTAATATTATTAATATATGGTGGTTTGATATAAGTGGTTTGAGGGTCTATCTTCCTCAGAAAAATATTAGGTAGCGCATGCTTAGCATACTTAATGTTCTTGGTATTACATTGCTCCCCCAGAAATGCAAAATAACAGATAGTCTTTTGCAAAGTTACTTGTCATTCTCAAGCTGATTTGTAACTCTGATAACGGTAATGGTTTGGAACACAACGTAACTTGGGAAATTCTCATTTAACATCATTCAAGTCACTGTGTAAGAACGTGTTTTTATCTGAAATGTGTTTTTGAGCCGCACAGATGTACTGCTGTGTGTGTATAAAAGACTTCAAGGTTTTAGGAACTAAGTTACTAAGTTATATCACTTTACTTAATTCATTTGAGTTGAGAGTACATACATGATTTGACTTGTTTAAGTGGATTTTCCACCATGCTTTGCACAGGGCTAGATACGAAGAGTAAATGTTGCAAATAAAATGGTATTGTAGGCATTTGTATTAAGATTATTAAATTGGAAGACTTGTTAATGTCCAGTGCTCTTTTATGATTTTTTTTAGAACAGCTTCTGGTATGTTAGTGTTTTGTGGGTTACCATTGTGGTAGAGCATGTGCTTGAGCTGAGGATCTGCTAACATGGCTTACAGTTGTTTTAATATTTTTTAAAAAACTGCTTTGTGCATGCTATGGATGTAACTAAACTATATTATAGCTATGCCAAAAAAAAATGTATTGTAGTTTTTAGAGTATGTATAAATTCTTATTCTTATTATTATTCCTGTTAAAGAAAATGTTGAATATAATTACTGAATGCATCAATTAAACATCAAGGATTATTTGTTTTGGTTGAAGGTGACTATATAAATTTGACTAAATCAGACTAAATCAGGGGTGGCGAACGTCAGAGCTTCAACCTTAATTAAGCACACCTGAACAAGCTCATAAAGTCCTGAATGGTTACTTGGAAGCTACAGACAGGTGAGTTTTAATTAGGGTTGGAGGTGAACTCTGCAGGGCTGTGGCTAAATCACAGTCAAGAATGTTAAGTGGTTTAACTAAACAACATTGAATTTACTTTACGTAATTAATTTAAGTTTACTAAAATAAATATCGTTACTTAAATCCAACCGAACTTAGTTACTGTTGACATTAAAAAAAGTTATATCAACATATCATTTTTTCGAGTTTATGTGGTAAACTTGGAAAATAAATAATTTATATGTGTTTTTATATATGTGAACAATTTACTAGTCTGATTGTTAATAGACTGTCAGTCTATAAATAAGAAAACAAATAATTTCAGTTCAGATAAAAATGTCATACCTGTGTACTGTGCTTATTTATTTAGTAAGTACTACTCAGTAACTATGTAAGTAGAAAAAATGAAAATATGAAAATGTTGTGTAAAGCCTTACTTTTTTATTTACATTTTTAATTTTCTCATATTCAAGAGTCAAGATTGTGTCTAGACCAACTATTCACATTATAAGTTTAACTGAATCTTAATTTTTGGCCACTGCTGTAAAATATCTTTTGTTCTGTCTCTATTTTAAATTCAAGAGGTCTGACCTCAGCGATTGAGGGTTTGTCCAGAGAGATTTCGGTTTGATGTTTTTATGAATTCCACCCCACAGGCCAGTTCCAGGTGACAGTGCAGAGCACAGATGCATCTCAAAGGTGCAGGATATCTGGGTCATACCTGCTGTCTTCTGAGAAAGAGGCTATTTGTCTGCTGGACCTTAAGACTGGACAGGCCATCTACCACTGGCCCTATAAGCTCCTCAGAAGATTTGGCCAAATCAAGGTGCTTCAAATCCAGCCAACTGTTTCAATGTGTTTGTTCGTATAAAATAATTAATATAAACACGAAACACACAGTTCCTTTCAAATATATTTTAAATATAAATAGATATATTTATAGATAAATAGATATGTTTATTTGTTTTATGTTTTTATATCTTGTTATGACCAAGGCTATGCTAATTAGCTGAAAAATACAGTAAAATAGTAATCTGTATATATTACTAATATTTAAATATTTTTAAAAATGTATTCCAGTGATAACAAATCTGAGTTCAAATTTGAAACTGAACATTTTTGTAATAGTTCAAATGTAAGTACCAATATGTCCTCCCCGAATAAAATATTCATTTCTAAAAAAATGACTGACCCAAAATTTATTAATGCTACTGTGTATTTATTTGTGAAGTTTATTTACTTTTTTTTCGTTCACTTGATTTTTTAAATATTAGTTCACATTTGCTGCATTTATTCAATATTTATTGTTTATTTGTTTGTTTGTTTTTTCAGGGGGGAATTATGATCGAGGCAGGTCGTCGCTGTCACACTGGTGAGGGCCAGTTTATTTTCTTGTCAAAACAGGGGACGCAAATAAAGAGGGCCATTGAGGAGGCCATCATGCACCAGAGTGTCCAAGAACTGCTGGCACAAGCCTCCGCTCTTCCACAAGAGTTTGCCTCCAAGCCCCCCTCGCCCAAAAGTAAACCACAGGGCAGGCCTAAGGCGAAAAATCTTCCTCCAATCAGTGTGAATCAAGATCGGCCGCGCCCGGCATTACAATGCAGACACGGCCAGCAAATACACAAAGCCATTGAGCAGGCACTCACACACCAGAGTCTCCAAGAGCTGCTGCCACCATCCACACCCCTTCCACAAGCCATTCCACCCCCACCACCTTTACCAAAAACCAAAACACAGGGCAAGGACAAAAGTAAGGTCAATGTGCAACTTCAAGCCAACAAGAATCAGGATAGGCCTTGCCCAACTACACTGATAAAACCTGGGCAGCCAATACACAAGATCATTAAAGGGGTTCTCAGCAACCAGAATGTCCAAAAAGCATCATTATCCACTCCTCAACAAGCCCCTCCAGTACCACCACCCTTGCCTAAAACCAAACCACAGGACAAGCCTAATATTAAAAAGCTTCCTCCACCTAAAACAAATCAAGACAGACCCTGTCCAACAGTACCACGCAAATACATATCCTTACCAGATCCGCCACCTTGCGCCAAAGGCCCTGTAAAAAGCCCGGATGAAGTTTTGTATTCAGTGGTTTTTCCACAACCAAAACCAAGATCAAAAATGAATCTCCCAAAAGTCCCAACACCTCCCAGTCTACCACCGAACATGGATACACATGTAACCGTCGATAATGAGAAGAAGTGGAAAACACCAGATGAACCTTCCAAGGCCAACAATGAAGAAGCTCCCTACACTAACTGGACTGCGAAAACCAACGATCAACTGAATATTGAGGACCTATATAGCAAAGTGAATTTTGCAGCTAAACGTAAGAATAGACGAACTGAGGACAGTGGTGATCAAGAGCAGCCTAACACTGAAAGACAAACTCCTGTTATCACTTCCACTGAAATCCCCGTCGACTTCAAAGAGATCCTTTCTAGCATTCTGTTTAAAGATGTGTCTAAAATCCCACCCCCGTTTCCGCCCAGGTCACGTGGAGGAAGTAGTGATCAGTTAGATCGAATAGATGAGCAGATGACTGATTGAGGTTTTTATTGTCTGCAGCTGAGGTCAGTGTCATTGCTAGCCTGATTATTGTGAGCGATATGCGCTATGGTGTGCGACTTAAGTTTCCACATGAAACTTTTAATAATAATGCACAGAATATGTACTGAGATGATTAAATGTAAAATGGAGGTGGATTTTGTAATTGATGTAATTGATTTTTATTAAGGGTGAATATAGGTGCCGTTTTCTCAGGACGCGTCTTGGCCAGGATTACCTCCAGAGCATCTTTAAAACATAAGGAACAGATGTCATACACCTATTGCTCAGGGAAACAAAGCCAAAACCTAGATATTTTTGGCAATATAGAAATCATGGCCTGTGAAAATGGCAAGTATGGTCACCCTATCTTTATTGAAAATGTTTTGCAAGATATAACCTATTGTAAAAGTGTGTATATTTAACTAATATATCACAAGTAATTTAAAACAGTTTGGTTGTGACTTGGCGTGTAATATCAGCCCAAGCTCTAATTTCAAACACAGATTAATGTAATTAATCAAACACTGGATTTAATAGTATCTTCTTTTTTTCCAGCAACTGTTTGGTTACCCACATTCTCCAAAATATTGTCTTTTATGTTTAAGCAATAATAACTCATACAGGTTTGGAACTTTAGGATATGTAAATGATGATGACTATTCCTTTAATTTTCATAATCAGTGAAATGTCATGAGAATCTCTTCCATGTCTTCAAAGCCTGACTACAACACCAGCCAATAGAATTTGATTTTCATTTTTAAATGATAACTTGCTAAAAGTTTCAGCGAAACAGTTTTAAGCGAATGGTTGCGTGAATGATTTAAATGACTGGTACAGGACACAAAAATAGCTACACCTTCTTTGTAAATAGCTAAATAAATAATTTTCAGGTAAACTGTTTAAAAGGAAAGTAGTGCTAGTGGAATATGATTACTGGATAACATAAATAAATAATATGCCCTGTTTATAACTCATTTATATACAGTATTAATGTTATAATGAACATATGAATTGAATCAATTCAAATATATATATGAAAAGAAATCTTTATTAAACTTTTGAGGTAATAGAAAATCACAAAGATACATAAATACAATTTTTTGTCATTACTGATGGAGGTATTGTACATGTGAAGGGAAAAAATCCAAAAGTAGATGTCTTAAAGTGCAACTAAAGGGCTTGTATAAGATGTTTTTACTTTTTCTTCCCTTTCTTGTGAGTTTTCAGTAGTCTTGTCAATCAAGTAGCCTAATGAAACGTTGTCTAGAACTAACCATCATCTGCAGGGCCTATCTATTTGGTTCTTTCAGTGTCTACTAAAACACAGACAAATAAATTATGATTAATCAGAGTGCCACAGTCTCAAAGTCAATCCAGCAAAGCCATCAGCGTCCTCCTGTCTGTCCTTCTTCCATGTCGCTGAAATGAGACGATTCGCCGTCACTCGCATTGGACGTGACATCATTTTTCTCGGGAACAAAATGAGAAGAGGATGCGTCCATTGCGTATGGAATGCTGGTCCTCAAAGTCTGAGCTGAACTCCTGGTTCCATGGTTACCATGGTTACCAGACGCGCCGCATCCGTCCCGCAGACCCCTGCACTCCGACTGTACGACACCTTCCAGCAACTCAGACAGTTCTGTGATGTAAATCTGCGCCATTTGAAGAGTGTCATATTTAGACAGTTTTTTCTCGTTTTCCAAGGAGGGAATGACGCTCCTCAGTTTGTCAAATGCTCGGTTCAGTCCGTGCATCCGCCGCCTTTCTCTGGCATTTGCGGCCACTCGTCTGTGTCTCTGAGGTCCGGTGAGATTTTGCTTGATCGCACCATGTGCTTTAGGTCCTCCCAGATCAGATTCCGCGGTCAAAGGACTGCTGGCTCCAGACATGTACTTGTCCATGGCGGCATCCACCGACGTGTGTGCATAGTGATCACCTGAGGGTGAGTACACGGGGGACGCGGAGGCCATCCAGGCCCGTGGGTCACTGCGGGTCAACCTCGGATGTTCAGATAGGGTAAATTCCTCCGGTCGCTCGCGAAATTTTTCATCTGACCAGTGCAAAATTTTGGCTTTTGCTGTCATTTCTGGTAAAATGTGCTAAAACAAAGTTTAGAGAAAGCTGGAATCGAGATGACTGTCTTGGGTGGGCGCTTTACCTTCAGACAAGATGCCTTATAGTGGCATCACCTCCTCTCTCTCCTCCCCTCGGTGCTCCCGTTGAGTGCCCACAGCCAATAGAAAAGCTTCTCAAACTTCCATAGAATTAAAGAGTTGTTTACCCCCCTCACATGTCAGTTGTGGAGTGATGGAAGATCTTTTCCAAAGAATGATCACAACAACACTTAGAATTTACCCCACTGTCATTTATGTCATGCATTTACATACATTTCTGTATATATGTGACTTTAAATACAGGCTAAAATTATATGTATATTTATTTATTTATTTAACGTTTAGCCTATAGCAGTTATATTTTTCGTGATGTTTGAATTGATTTTTATTTATTTTTTACAAGGCAGTTAAAGGAACAAAACAACTATTGGCCATAGATTTCTAAAAGTTATAAATAAAACCTAAATCCTCCGAAGACTTGATCTTACATCCTTATCCACTTTATTCAAGATAAGCAACGGAATTGGCATCCAATAAAATCCAGCAAGAAACTTGCATAGCAGCGTCATATTTCTTCTCAAATAAACTGTAAAATCCGCAGCAATAAAACGAGCAGGTGGAAAGCAGATCGGCAGACGCACCTGTCGTCAGAGAAGTCCAGGAAAACTGATAAAGTGACTCAGACTCATCATAAATCATTTAGCAATGAAGCAAAACAATATTTGGACAAATCATAGGAGGAAGACGTCCACTACAAAAGGAAACGTATTTGGAAAATACGCTAAATAATTTAATGCAATTAGGCCTATTGCTGTTTCTCATATTTCCAACAGTTTCCAACTTTTAAACAAAACACCATTTTTAATTTGCTAATTAAAATATCTAAAAAAACAAACCCAACAAACAAATGAACATACACGAAAGTGATAAACAGCAACATTTATGTCGTGTGGAAATCTAATGGACTTAACTGAAACCGGGTAAAGGGGACTTCTGTTCGCGACCGCATATTTAGGCTAGATAACTTATCTTATTTTGTGGTTACACAAACATTTCAAATGCATTTAGACGCCTAGCTACTATGTCAGCAGTACGTGTGTAACAGCCCAGTGGCCTATGCTTCTTGCTCAGACAAAAACAACAGAAATGTAACGTCTTTTGGACACGAGACTGTTTGATGGAGAGAGAGCGCGTGATGACAGTGGCGGCCCCTCTGAGGCTGCTCGTCATGAGGGTTGAATAGAGCAGCAAACTTCAGCCCAGTCAGCTGTTGTCCCCTGGCACCCGTCTCGCAGTCAGAGGCCCACACTAACGTCTCCCATATGCTGCGATGCGTCAAGGGATAGTTTAACTTTCACACTTTCCCCCCCCCCTCCCGTCCCAGCCACGACAGTGTTAATCACTGAGCGCTACAGCATCATCGTTTTAATTTACTGGGGCCAGCACTCCTCTTCCCTACCCGCGCACATGTCCTTATTTGATGTATGGAAACAAAAATCAAGCTACAGCCAAAATTCCTCATGTACTGTAGGCTACTTGCACAGCGAAACCGTACTTTAAAGATAACTACAGGCTAAATAGTTATTAATGTTGACACCAACCGGGATGGATTTTGATTGCTGTTGTCATTGTTCAAAATATTAAAAATAAAGAAAAATTCTGAAACCTGAGAATCGTTTCTGAAAACGACTCCCACTTATTATTAGCCTATATTTTGTATTGTTATAAACATCTACCTATAGCTGTGATGTGGATTTCCTTTATTTTCAAAAACAGGAAACTTTGTTATAATTATAGTTTTCGTTTTTCGTGCGAATGATCTAAATCTTTTATTTTATGTATTTCTATATTTATTTATTTTCTGTAGGCTATTCAATATATCCAGCCTAGATATTTAAATTTAGCCTTTACTTCTAAAATAAGTACAATAAATTTTGGTTAATTTATGTAGCCTGATTGTTCTTTTATTCTTATAAATCTTTTATTTATTTTTATTTATTTATTTTTTTGCGCTGTATGTTTTGTAGGCATACCTTAACTGTTTTATCGGAGTTTAAATGTGAAAATAGGTCTAGATGCTATTTATTTTAATAGGCCTATCTATTCATTATGTTCTTTTTGGTGAGAGTGGTAGAAAATAACACAGCAATTGTATTCTGGTTAAATATTTTAAAGTAGGCCTACATTGCTGAACAAGGAAAGATGCACGATAAAATATAAAAAACATGCTAGAGCTATACTGTGTTTTATCTGAATAGGCCAATTATTTTCTGAAACGCTAAAGAAAAGCTCTGGAGTTCCTCTCAGTCGCTCTGTTGGTGTATGTGTTTGGAGACAGGCGGTAGATGTTAAATGTTGGTAAGGAAATCAGCGTGACCTGCTAGCCAGTCATCGGGTTAATGAGGCTTGCGCGAGCTGAATAAATGGGCACGCTCTCAGTCCAGGGGTTCTCCATTCATTTTTTACATGAATATTTAATTCTCGCTACCCTACTGCCAGCGCAACAGCCTGCAGCCCTGAGCAGACAGGGACACACTCCCCATCTGCTGTAGGCCCTGAGACGGGAGGACCGCGGAAGGTGTTAGGAGCATATCAAAGGTCAGTTTATGAGCCCCCATGGAGTCATGGTTATTGATGCACAGTGTTTAGTCACGTTTTGGCAGAAAAACGGCAAAAGCGACGAGCAACTAATAAAAAAAATTAAAAGCTATTAGCTAATTATTAGGCTATTTCAGTCAAAATAAAATCGTGCGTCCTCAGGCTTGAGATTTGCGTTCAGGAGCATCTTTTTAAGGTGAAAATATGCGCTAAAATAAACTTGTAAGTGTGTAAATATAGCACAGGCGCATATGCTGTATCTAGTAGGCAACACAACTCCAGGAGTAGCTTGTGGCAGAGCGTGAAACGATGGATCCTTTCTTCGGAGCTCAGTCAAGCGCGGGTGAATGATCCGCGTTTGACCGGGGGTGCGCGTGCATCGCCTGTTTTTCTCTAGTTAATTAAAGACCTGCCGAGATCGAACGCTTCCACTTTTCACACAATAGACAATATCACAGGGAAACAGTGAAAATCACTCGGCCTATCTCTGCACCGCCCTTGATCTCAACTCCATGTAATTATTCCAATTCAGCCGGAAGTACGGACGTGCTTCTTTAGATACTGACTTGTCACTCTGAGTCTAATTTAGGGGTTTACCCGCAAATTAAGCAAATTAGCAGCCTCATTAATTTTCGGGAAGGGAAGTAATATTGTGTTGAGCCTAAGGGCTCATTAAAATCCACAGTATATTAAGATGGATCAATGCAATCAATGATAGGCTACAGTAACCTTTGTTCAATGCAATTGTTCCATTGACCAGATCTTTCGTGTCAATAAAGAATACCTTCCGCTATTTGAAACTTAGTCCTGTTGATATTTTCAAGACGGTGACATGGATTGGTGTTGTCACCATTGAGCTTCTATTTTTAACTTTTATGTCAAAAGGCTTAGCAGGCTATCCAAATGTGTGTTCTCTATCCTATCTAAAAATAGTCTATATTATTATTGTTTTTTATTCAGGGTGCAATCTTTCGAAATTTTGGTTTCAATAAGAAAATTATTGTTATTATTATAGAGAATTAAAGATAAACTTCTGAAAGTCTTTTATGCTCTCCAAATGGCATTGATTTGATGAAAAAAAAACTGTATTAATATACTGTAAAAAAATACTGTAACAGTATTGCTAACTGTTTCTTATTTTAATATTTTTTAAAATATAATTTATTCCTGTGATGACACAGCTGAATGTTCCTCCAAACCTCCAAACTTCTGTGATAAATAAAATGTTTAAAATATTATATATATATATATATTGTAACAATGTTAAAAGCTGTACTGTCACTTTTGATCAATTTGATGTATCCTTGCTAAATTAAAATATCAATTCCTTTAAAAAAACAACTTTGTGAGGTAGAATAGATGTTGAAAGTGGATTACTGAGACAGTAAAAGTGAATTCTGCTTGACTGTCAGTAAAGATGTACAGTAGTCTACATGACGTGTCATGATGGCATATGGACAACGAGAGGCGCGTGGCACACTCATGACCCTGGGCAAACAACTCAGCAGTGACACCCATAATTCAATATCTCCAAATAACTTTGCTTTCACAACCCATTCTGTCATGTCACTGTCAGAGAGGTCTGCACACACAATCCACACCTGGAGAGTTTTATATAATACATGAGTCTGTGATCTTAAAATAACATGTGGTTACAAACAACAGAGGGAATTGTTTTTAAAAAAAATTAAACATATTTATATATTAGCTATATACAGGTAATAGTAGCCAGATAAGCTTGTAACAAAAAACACCTTGTGCCTTCATATCAAAGGAAATACATTGGTTTATGTTTAGTTTTGTTTCCTTTTGGTATATATTTTAGGAATTAGCTATGGAAAAATAGAACCAAGTTTGTTTGTTCTTATTTATTTATTTTCCTTAAACCAATATGGATGGATCGTCTCTGGTGTTAGTTGGAAATGGTCATGTTATTTTCTCCACGTTCCGACAGATGGCAGTAATGTACTGTCAAGATCGGAACTTCTGAAGTGTTTGGACATGAACTTCACATTGTGAACATGCCTCAGACTTATAACATATTTGATTTTATCAAGCAGCTGGGCCATAAAGAAAGAGTTCTAATGTTTCTGAACGTTCTGTTTTCTTTTTTTAATCTATTGGATCAATAAAGACCACATAAAACATTCTGCTGCCCGAAGTTATGTTTATTCTGCAGGCAAATTAGTTCAACAGACCCAACATTATCCAAACAGCAGACACATTTAAAAGGCCCACCCATTTATTCAGATGATTATAATTTCTTGCCAGTGCGAACAGCTGGGATTTCATTGAACTGTGCCCACGCGTTATTCGGCGAAGAGGAAAATGATTTGGCACAAGTGCTCTCTGTCCCTTCAGTGACAGCAACACTGAGTAACACGCATGCGTAAAACAATCTTCAATCAACCGAGCGCGTGCGCGCTTCTCTGGGTGACAAAAGTCGAGAACAGTGCACTGTTTAATTTTTTCAAATCAAAGTGACATCCTGTCACTACTTGGAATAAGTAATCAATTTATAAAATACGTTCACAATACATTTCACGATAACTGAAAAGTTTTTAGTAGAACAATATATTAGCCTACTTTGCAATATAGGTTACAGAAATATAACATTTACTTTTCCGAAACCCTTTAAAAGTATTTTGTGCTGTTTAACATGTGCTGACATATATGAGATCAAATAGCTTAATGCTTCAGATCAACAGAGGGCAGTAGTGCTTCACTTTGTTGTTGTTGTAGGCTATGGCAAGTTTCTTTCTTTCTGTCTTTTTTTCCTTTTTGTGATTGCCCTTAGTAACCCCAGTAATTAAATTCATGGGGAGAGAAATGTCATGGCGTCCTGGTGTTTCAAACTTTGGTTCCTGATCAGTGAAGACTCAAAAATGCCCCCATGTCATACCCCTTTAGTGTTTCAAACATGTCCCTGTCTGTTCAATTTTTCCTGAATTTGTCTTCATTTCTGTTCACCATCGGTTTATTTAGTAACATCATTACATCACCTTCTTTGCTGTGGAATTTCACAGGAGGTGCAATTAGCTGTAATGCGAACTAACTCAATATCAAATGAAGCTTGATTCTATGTTTAGTCCGCTGACAGTGATTTACTTAAGGGAGAATATATTTAATTTAAGTCATGCAACAATAGATACGTTTCTCATAATTGAGACATTATAAGAAGAGATTTAACAATCTAATCAGGAACACCATCAGACGAGGTTTCAATTATTCCCAGCATTCTTTTAATTGTTTATTAACTGGCGGTTGTTGATTGTATATTAACCGCTGTCACTGTGCATGTCCTTTGGGAAATCTCTATAATGAGAACGAAAGTGACATTCATAGTTTGCATGAAAGCTCCTCTCTCTGCACACTGTATTTGATTGAGAGGAAGGTGAGGCGTCTGCGAACTGCATGTCTTTCACCGCCATTTATCTGGCATTTTTGCTTATCGCGGTGACATCACCAATCAATAACTCCTGTTCTGAGAAAAAGTCAACAAAAAGGCAGCTGATTAAATCAGCGACTGACTCCTTTCAAGGTCCTGATGGGAAGAGAAAACACAGGAATGTCTGTATATCCTTTCCTGAACATTCTGTAAAGTTTATAAGATTTTGGGCTGCACGGATCAACAGGAATAAACATTGCAGGTTGTTTTAGGGATATGAATGTTTCAGATTGTCTCTTGGTTCTTTTTAATTTGTTTCAATACCATGTTTATATCCTCCGTCAGTGCGGTCTTGTCCCAAGCGGTCTTAGTTTGCTGCGGGCAGCTGGAAGGAGAGTAAGGCAGGACGTGCTCCCCTTGGGAAAGGTTCTGGTTCAAGAGAGATGATTTTGTGACCACGCTCTGATCATTGAGCCATTGCTTATGTGAGTTATGGCAAAACAGATCACGGGGACTCATAAAGGCTTTCATGAGCACTGACTCAATCCTCCTTTAGCATTTGGGTCCCCTCTTTAACTCTATCCTTTGTTTTATTCCTTCTTGTTTTGGTGCTTTAGTTCCTCAAAAGGCCTTTTTGTTTTTAACCAGATTCTTTTTTGCTTTCATGGATCATCCCCTTTATCTTTCTGATCTCTTGTTTCCATCTCTATTCATCTCTCTCTCTCTCTCTCTCTCTTTTTGCAGATGCTCCTGGCTGGGAGAGGGCTTCTGAAGGGCAAACGTAAAGCCCAGTGAGCTGCTGTCAGCCTTGCTGCAGGGGGAGATGTTGAAGAACGCCAGAGCAGAGACGTCCCACTCCTCGTCCCATTGTTCATGTCTCTCCACTCCCGGTAATTAACATCCCCCGTTAAATACAGACACTGTAAATCATAACATGACCATTATATCTATGGGGAGCCGTCATGCATCAACTGCAGAGTTTGACTCAAGAGTCTTAGATCAGTTGACCCAGGTTAAGTACATATTTGATGAGTGTAAATAGGAGACGGCATCCCTGGACTTTCAGACAAAGCTTTCCATGACCTTGCACATACATTGTTGCTAACGCTGCGATTAGAAGGCTTTATAGGACTTAACTCTATGTCTATCATTTTATTATTTATTTAATTAGAATGAACTTTGAAATAGACATAGATTAACATGAAATAATTCAAGACCTCCCTTTAAGTTTTACGTTCTCTCATTGATTGGTGGTGAATGCTTAAGGCCACTTTCAAAAACTCAAATAAAAATGAAAATTAGTCCACCGGAAATGCTTCCGTGTGCCACGGAAGTGAGAGAACAATTTTTATTACATTTGACTTATGGATATTTATATTACAAATATGCATGGGTTCATTACAGAAGGCCTTCATTCACTCCCAGGAGCTATGTGAGGGATGTTTGATCACAGATCTGCATTCTTTATTTAACATGTTTTGGACTAATATAACTGCAGTTGGATTCATCTGAAAGTCATATATACCTAGGATGGCTTGAGGGTGATTAAAACACAGAATCATTTTCTTTTTTTTGGGTGAACTAGCACTTTAACTAACAAGCCTAACTATTTGCACTTTAAATTAAAAATTAAATTAATAAAAGTACTTAGCTTTTTATAAAACACAATCTGCACCATGAAATCACACTTGTCAACAATCTAATCGATTCTAGATGGACAAAATCAAGTCATGCCCTACATGTTTTCTTGTTCAAGAATCTCCAATATACATTACATTAGGGAAGAAAAGACTGTCACAACCTCTGTTTCATTTTAAGGTAACTTTAAGGTAAATGTTTAGTTTGCGAACAGATAGCAGTCTAAATGGGGGTTGGGGTGGCAGTATAGTATAACGCAAGGTGCTGCTTGGAAGAAGTCACCCGCTGGGACACAATTCATTTCCAATGAAAGTTGGAGGCGGAACGGAGAGTGGGCTCAATCCCATTAAGCTGCAGCGAATGAGCAAAGAAAAGTGAAGTGGGTGTCTTAGACCTGTGTGCGGGAAAACATGCTGCTTGTGCCAGGATCCGCCCCTGTGCATGATGGATGAGAACATACAACAGACTTAAATAAATGTATAGGTTTTCTCAATTACTTTAGCTCTTTTTTAACAACTGTAGTGCATGACTGCAATGGTAGTAACTCAACAAAAACTTTTTTTTAAAACCTAGTTATAGTGTCAATGCCAGATTTTTTATTTCTTTATGTGTTATGTGAGCTGCACTGGCCAAAATGTTTTTCTCACCATGTCGTCTCTTCAAATATTTGTGTAGTGTTTTTTTGTTCCCAGCGACAATGCAGAAGAATTACATTTCGTCTTGCTGAAGATTATTGTGTATCACACTGAGTTTTTTTTTAGATAGCTCCAGATTTCAACATTAGTTACAAGCAAGGTCATAAGGTCAAACATCACAAACATTCCATGTCATAGATATTTATGGAATATCTGTAAATGAATGGATTACGTGATGGCTCACTGAAACAATGTTAAGATGTGAAGAGTTGTCAGTCTCAGTCTCACTAAGTTTACAATTTCAATGAGAAACAGATTAGCCATAGCTATTTTGCAAATTGTATTGTATGTATTGTATTGTATTGCATGCATGCTGAATTATGCAACTTGTTTAAATAGAAATATGCAAATAAATGAACTGTTAAGAAATCTGAAAAACTGATTTTTAAATAAAAAAATTATAAAAACAAACAAACTAAAGCAGTTGAGAAAAACCTTTCAAAATCTGAGTACCTGGTGGAACTCAACTGTGTTCATAAATTGCACTAGAGTGTTTATAAAGGGAGCAGAGGCATTTTAACAAAACACTATTTTAAAATGCCAAGAAACACAAATATATAAAATAAATGACAATTGCGTGAGTATCTACCATATTTTTAAGGTGAAGGCAGGTGCGGCCATCTGTAACTAAAATGTGCGAGGCTTCATGTGTTATCTGTTTCCAATTATTTCAGCTGCACAAAAGCTGGCCTTTACGCTGGATGATATTTGCAAACTATTTGCAAACTTGTTTGTATCCAAATTACTTGAATTATTGCTTTTCTTTTCATTTACAGTGGCTAATATATCAGACACCTCACACATTCACAGAAAATGGCTTACTTCAGCGTTGTCATACAGATATATAGACACAGAAAAAAAGACATTTTATATATATATTTTTGAACTCATTCTAAAAACAGGCTTCCACAAGTTCTCATAGCTACTGCATACCAGTCTCCAAGGCAGTTGGTTTGTGTGTAAGTGAGTGTTTAACATCATGATTTGCTGCTTTGTTGTTTGTCATAACCAGTAAATCAAGACAACTGGCTATGTTCATTAAATGCATTCAATTGCAATAAATCTACTAGGCTTATGTAACACTTTTAAGAGCACTGATAACAACTGAGAGCCTAGTGAATACCTTGCTTCATTTGTGTTCATAAAGAGCACAGTGTGTTAATAAAGTGAGCGTAGGCATTACAATGAAGCACTCAGTGATATTTGTAAGAAACGAGAGACACATTTGATTCATAAGTGAGGGCCTATTCTAAAACCCTGCTTATGAATATGATGACAAGATGCCTCACAATTTTTCATTAATCTTTATTTATGAGGCTTGTGCTGAGAAATGCTGAACCGATCTTCAAGTGTCTTATACTCTTGATCATCTTCTGTATTGTGTAACTCGCGTAACCTTTTGGCAGCCGCAAAGAAGTCGATAACAATAAGTGTACAGTTACAGTCCTCTAGCGGTCCAAAACCGCTTCCAACCGAGTCTTAATTACTCATAACACTTCTGCAAGCCCAAAGACAGCTTAGTGCAGCTGTAGTCTCTTAGCGCTCCTTCCGTCTTATTTAACTACCGATGTTTTCATCCTTACGGGCAGCGCACGCTGCTGCTGAAACACAACAAGCCTGAGTGATTGGAAATTTAATTTGAACTCAGCTGTTTGCTTTATGTTCCCTATAGTGGTAGTGAAATTACCCATGGCATGGTTGTGATTGCACAGTGTTTGTGTGTGTGTGTATTGTTGTGCATGACTACCTGGTGATGGCTATTGGCCATGCTACGTTTTTTTTTTTTTTTTTGGTTTGTTTGGTTTTATGGTCCAGGCTCAGTTTTAGAGCAGTAAGATACTTTATGTTTTTTAAATATGTTTCTTCTGTTCATCAAGGCTGCATTTATTAGATTAAAAATTGTAATATTGTGAAATATTATTTCAATTTAAAATAACTGTTTTCTGTGTGAATATATTTTAAAATGTAATTTA
>JAUYWG010000048.1:8163794-8175871 GCA_034779775.1 Enteromius afrohamiltoni
ACTCAACTTTTTGGTTAAAATCAAGTAAACATACTAGTATTTCTATTGTAAGGAATACTATCTGGTTTTACAGTGTGGTAACCCCGTATACAGCGAGAGGGGCTGTGTGGTGTCGAGACGGTTACACAGCTTGAGGAGCTGTCCAAAATCCTCACAGTACCCAAGCCACCAGAAACGGGTCCCAGCCCCATGTCAAGAGTGGGGGAGCCGTGCAGGGTCCAGTCGGTCCCGGTTATACAGACAGGAGTGCAGTTACGAATAACCCCGAATCACAGTATGAGGAGCCGTGTTCAGAAGTATGGGTCTGTGATTTGGGTTCAGTATGGCCGGATTCAACAGGTCCAGTCTGTGATCCGGATTCAGTATGGCCAGATTCGCCAGACTCAGTCTGTGATCCTGGTACACTGTCGCCTAGTTTTCCAGAGCTTGCTGAGGCTAACGTTACACCCGAGTCCCATGATAATGGTGAGATCCCAGGGCCTGTACCCCCGGAGCCTGTGTGTGGCCCGGAGCCTGTGTGTCAGCTTCCTCGTGTCTGCTCCTCGTTTGTAACCCTGCCCTCTCATCAGTGTTTCATTCTCTGCCAGCCGTGTTTTGTCCAGGTGTATTTGATTAGTCCATGTATAAATACCACGTCCCATGTCTTTTATCTTTGTCTGTCTTTAACTTTGCATGTCAGTTTGTCTCACTTGCTTTGCTTGACGCACATTCCCCGTTGTTCTTGTTCTTTGTTTTATTTAATATCTGTTCATTGGATTCATGCCTCTGTGTCCTCTCTGCTTGTGAGGAAGCGCAAGCGTGAGTTTCACGAGCCATCAGTCATGACAGTTACAGTTTTTTCTGGATTTTTAATCTAATAAATGCAGCCTTGATGAGCATAAGAAACGTCTTTAAAAGCAATTAAATATCTTACTGTTCTAAAACTTTTGAACAGTAGTTTTTATTTACAGTATATATATACTAAATGTGTGTGTGTGTGTATGTATACATAAAAAATATACACAGCACACACACATATATACTATGTAAACAATATGTATTTTGGATGTGATTAATCACAATTAATCATTTGACAGCACTATTTATTATTAATTATATTCTGAATTGTACAAATCCCTGATAGAACAACAGTGAGGACAAATAAATAATCAATTTAACCTTATCAAAATGTTCCTCTTATAGTGGAGTACACGTTCATTTTCTCTGAAATTTTCAAACATAACTGCAGTTGCACAAATATAAGAAGCGAAGGGATAGCATGCCGGGTCCTAGCGTGTTACTATACGAGAGAAGGCATGGACAGGACAGGAGGCAAAGAGACGAGAAGGAGCACATCTCCACCATCACCTTTAAAATGCATGAGAGCTTCCCCAATGACTGGCGTTCTGTGCCACGCCGCATGACTAATACTGCCTGGAAGTCACTATGTCTCCTCACCCGCTCTCCACGAGCTGAATTAATTGGCTGTCTCAAGCGCACATGCACTCAGACTAGATCCCAAAAAAACAGCCTTCCTTAAAGTCGGTGGCTTTAAATAGAATAATTAAACCAGGGAGAGTTTTAGTTAAACTAGCAGCATTTGAGAAAGTGGATGTTGTGGATATTTCAGGTCGACCACACATTCAGTTATGAGTCCTTTATTTAAAATAATTTTACAGATGAGCAGGGTAGCATTAGGGGAGCGAGACATCGCCGCTAGTTTTAGTGGTAATGGACTTATAGAGTAAAGTTTGTGTTTATCAGTGGTGTCAGGGGGGAGGGGAATGCTAGTGAGACAGTGAGTGCAGGAGTCTGGGCTTTTTTTTTTGAATGGTGCTGTTAAATTCTTAAATAGGATACATACATATTTAAGGTTTCGCAGGAGTCAAGGGGGCTTTGCTATCAGTTTGAAGTTTTCTCAGATTTCAACATTAAAATAAGGAGTTTGAGCATCTGCACAGAACTTTGTTCTATTTTATATTACTCTTTGTTCCATTTTAAATCGCCTCACTGTGTGTCTCATTCAACTTTAAGCATTGCATCAGTGCATGCATAAATATGTTTCCTGCTGAATGCAGCATTGTTTTCCAACAGGATTTCATACTACACAGCACTGTTGAGTCACTCCTTTTGAAATCCGAAGGTGCTGAAAGCTTCTTGATGAATGTAGAGCACAGGTAAACGGAGATCGTGCTATGTGGTAAATTCGACAAAACCGCTTTGAAGTTATTTTGTCTGGCCTTTGCATAGGGCTGCAGTCATCACTGCAGGGAGAGAAGTATTCAAATTCGGAAACCTCAGCTCAGTGGAGAAAGAGACCCCTGTGTGTAAAAAGTCCCATGTTTAGTAAAATGTTTTAAATGTGTTTTAAAAGATAAGTTCACATCAAGATAAAAGATTTAAAGAGGTCATATAATGGTAGATGCACCTTTACAAGTTTGTGTATACAACCACCCTATAATGATCAAAATGCACAGATTTTGTAATCTCCTTAAATGTTTTCCCCTTTCTTAAATCAAACCATCTGACCATGTCACATCACACGGTCAGAGGCCCATTCCTAATAATGTGCTAATTTGTAAGTTTCACTATGAATGTGACATCTAGGACTACGAGTACAGCTAAATAAGCATCCTCTGAGAGCACCTGGGAAAAAAAGGGGTGGGGTCTGCAGAGCTCATGAAGATTTAAAGGGGAAGTACACAGAACAGAGTGTTTTAAAAAGAGCAAATGGCTGTTTTTTTACACTACCACTGAGAATTTTTAAACAAAATATATATCAGATTTTTCATTAGGACCCTAAAGAATCATATCAGCTGGAAAACTGACGTTATATGACCCTTTTAATGAGAATTTACTCCCCCTTGTCATCCAAGATGTTTTTCTTTCTTTAGCCTGAAAGAAATTAAGGTTTATGATGAAAAGATTACATGTTTTTTCTCCATATAGGGGACTTCAGTGGGACCCGATGGGTTAAAGCTACAAAGGGTAGTTTTAAAGGGCTCTGCACAATCCCAGCTGAGGATTAAGGGTTTTGTGTAATGAAACTCACTCAATTACTAAATTGAATATACTTTTTAACCAAAAATGCTTGTAACTTATGTTGATACATTAAGCATTCTGTAATGCATTTCCAAAAGTCCTTTATCCTAAGTAGATTTACATATGACTCTGCTGGTAGGGAAATATTTTTTGATACACTAAAAAAAAGATCCCATTTATTCATGAATCGAACTACACTCTATGTTTTTGATTTGCAAAAAAAAGGCTCATAAGAGTCATCTGTTCATGAAACAGGCTTGACTGATCATGCAGTATGTTTTTGTTTTAACTCATAAGAGCCTTGTGTTAGTAGATCATACACTAGTGATGCTCAGTGTTTTTGATTCACTAAAAGAACAAGAGTCATTTATCACATTGGTATTTGTGCATTATCGCATAGACTGCCTAATTAGGCAACTCCAGCAAGACTGTCGCCAGATATTTCACTGGAATTTTTTTTATATATTTTATGCTTTTGTAGTAATATTAACATATATTTTTAGTTTTATTTATTCCTTAGCTTCAGAGTCTAAATATACACGACCCACAATCCTTCCCGCTTAGCATCCAGAGCAGCTTCAATCAAATCCCTTCAACCACTGTTGTGTAATAAATGTTGTGAATGTAGGAATAAGACCGATGGAGAGAAAGAGAAAGAATGACAGTGACACATCTCTGAGGAATAAGAAAGCCTTCCCTTTTTCCTCATACCAGAAAACTAAATATTAGTCTCTGCTTTCCCTTTCTGCTTTCACCCATGTCCAGTTAGCAGACTGGCGCGAGGTGCTCCAAAAACATGAGAGGGAATAGCTAAGGGGAGTGTGTTTTTTTGGCGTATGCTGAGATCTAAGGCTAATGCAGGGCCCATTATTCAGCCTGGCCTGACATTGTCCACCTCTATAGTCCCCAGCGTGACTGGTTGTCTGCACGCTGCTTGCAACATCAACACACAGGGCTCAGGCGGTTGTGCGGCAATCATTGTGGAAGCCTTTAACTCATAGGCAGTCCAGACATTGAAGAAAACACATCCCATAATGCACCTCCTCGCTGTGAGCACTTGAAGGAATGGAGTCCGAGCACCAGCAACCAATGCAGTTGCCATAGCTGCACCATTACTTATTAGGATTGGCACTTTGTTTTCCACATGGGAGGTAAGAGCACTGCCGCTCTATATGGCTCTGTTGATTACTGCTGCCTCCCCACTGGGACAGAACAGGGAAACACACAGAATACAATGAAATGATTCATGAGGAAGTCACTTACAGATTAAAGGTGCTTATAAATCATGGATCTTTTTCAGTTTTTGCCTACAGGTTTTTCAGGAAGAATCTGTGGTGGCAGGTTGAGTTTGAAACAGAGAGTTGTGCTAATTTAAGGCCCTGGTAATGATCTATTTGAAAGGTAGATACACATCCATAGTCATTTTTCCTAGATATTACATTTTCAACATGCATGCTGCGTTTGATCATGAAATTCTAAGTAAATAAATGAATACTTATGTAGAACTGTACAGTTTGTGTGTTAGGTTACTTTGGATGTCGTGTGAGTTACCCTGTCTGTGTGTCTGCTCTCCTGGAATATTAAAGGATTTGTTATTTGTTGAACTACTGACTCTGCCTTCGTGCTTTTGCCACACACACCGTGACAGAATAACCGGACCCAACAGAAAAATGAGCGGCGTGTCTTTTTCCAGGCCTTTTGTTTGTGTTTCTTTCAGCTTTTATTTAATTTTTCCCATGGACACCCCGTTCACTCCTGAATATCTCCTCCTCCTGCTGGAGCAGGGGGAGAGATCGCTCGAGAGCCATACGAGACTGTTTCTACAGGTAGCTAGTTACACCAGCTTTCCGGACAGTGCGCTGAGACCTGAGCACAGAGCGTCACTGTCCGAAGATGGCTCTTGAGCGGACTTTGCTGCCTTTGTGGAGTGGACACTGGCGAGGAATGGATCTTTGTTCACTGTCTGTCCCGCAAGAGCTCGCCTGTGCCACTCCCGACCCAGAGCCCAGCCCACCATCTCCAGTGCAGAGCCCCTTCCTGAGCCCACCTCTGACGCCACAACAAAGCCCAGCGCTACCGACGAGCCATCGCAAACGGACTTGACAGAGCTGAGGTGCACTACGGAGCCTGCAACTGTGACGACAGACCAGGTGAAAGAGTCAGAGTGTGAGCTCGCCACAGTGGAGATTGCCACGGACAGCGAAAGTGCGGAGTTGAGCTCCGCCCACCGCACCATGGCTGAGGGTGAGTTGGCTGATGTAGGGAAATCAGAAGAGGGGAGGTTTGAATGAAAGACTCCAACACCAGCTCCTCGAGTGCGCCCTCCCGCCCACCCAGTCATGCCCATGCAACCGCTGTCATCAGCCAGCCCCATTGCTCACCCTCAGACCACCATCTGTGTGCTGGTCTCGCCATGGGTCTGCCAGCTTCCATCGGTATCATGGCTGGAGAATCCCTCAGCTCCGCCTCCAACCTCTGAATCCCGGACTCCGCCTTGGCCCTTCAACCCATCGGCTGCACCATGGCCCCTAGCTTCCTCCTGTCCACCGTCTGTCCTCTAGCTCCGACTGGCTCCATCATCCCTCCGGCTCCGCTTTGGTCATGTTCAGGTGTGTCTTGTTTAATTAGTGTCTTTGTCTGCTCTATTTAAATTGGGTTTAGTTTAGTTTGTGTGGTCCGGTTATTAAGGTTTCTTTGGATGTCGTGTGAGTTACCCTGTCTGTGTGTCTGCTCTCCTGGAATATTAAAGGATTTGTGATTTGTTGAACTACCGACTCTGCCTTTGTGCTTTCGCCACACACACCATGACAATTCCACTAGCCAACTCATCCTCCTTGACCAAACAATTCCTACATTTTTACTATAAGTATATTTTGAATGTGTAACCTAATGCTGAACTCTTATTGGTTCATATGAAGTTGATTCAAGGACTCTTCCTTGGCAAATTCACACCATTATGCAACACATTTCAGTCTGGATCTTCTATCCTTAGACAATTTTCTTTTTCTCAGCTTAACATCAGGAAGTCTCCCAGTATTATGGATTTACTATTAATATCATGAATTTTGGCTTACAGTGCTACCTCAATAAATCCTTTTGAGGCTGTGCATGACACAACTGGGCTAAATACTTCAGGTCTGTAACTATAAAACACAAAATCGCATATATCACAGAATGTAATGCAATGATTTTATAGGTGTAAGGATAATGATGAATCCAGTGATTATATTTTTGTATTTCTGTGGAGCCCTCTACAGTTAAGTGTCTGAAATTCACAGTCATAGCTGTACATATGCATTCGTTGCTGCCATAAAGAAACTTTTTGCAGAATTTCATACTTGTTTCTTTATTCTTTCAATTTCTTTAAATCTGCATGTTTATTTAAGACCCTTAAATATTGTAGGTAAAATAGAAAACAAATAATCAAAACTGCAAAATAGAATTTTGTAGACTTAAGCCAGTAATCGATGTATATTCAATGACAAATAACTGTAGTATTGTAATAAAGAGGACTGCACACAGGAGTATTTTTAAGAGGTACGTTTTTTTTAGAACAGGATGAAGTCACAGGGTGAATGGATAAGCAGGGGGTATTCCAGAAAGCTTGGTTAACTTCAAACCCGCATACCATGAGTATGTCGGTTCCAAAACACCTGAGAAGAGTAAGTTTAATCAACCTCCTACTGGTTACCCAGAGTTAATGCGCGTACATAAAGACATTTTTAATGGATCACCGATTTCACAAGTCAAAATGGAAAATGACAGTAAAAACAAGGGAGCGGCATATTTCACAGAGGCAGAGCTGGAAGTTTTAATGTATGCGAATAAAGAATTGAAGCCAATAATAATGAATAAAAAGCAATACAACTAAAAAATAAAGAAAATAATGTTTTGTGTGTTTATGTTCAAGTTAGTATGGGTGGGTTTGGTTCATTTGCAGCCCTCTTATAAAAAACAAAACTGTTACCGTCATGGAGACAGATGTGTAGGGGAGTAACTTCTTGCCCTTAAACTTACCCGGGTATGTCACATAACCTGGTTTCTGGAATACTCCCCAGTAAATAGTAAGTAACTGAGATATATGATGATTTGGAGAAACTTGAAGTTGGATTAATGGAGAGTTCTTTTTGTTGTAGGTAATGAAGATCGCTGGAGCACTCTTCGGAGACACAAGGGAGACTCAGAGGATTCCAAGGAGCCTGGAGAGGATACAGAGAACTGAGGAGGAACACAGGGAAATCTCACAGGGTAAGTAGAAAGGTAAGTATTCGTCAATAGAGCTTAGTCTTTTCAGAGAATGAGTCTGCTAGCTTGAAACGCGCCTGGACACTGACTGTGGCGTGGTGTGTGGTTTTATGTGGTTCAGTAATGGTGGAGGTGACAGGTGGGGTTGTAACGGTATGGCGGTATATTGGCATTGACGATTATCATACCGTGCACATTTCCTTACAACCGGTTTAAAAAGAAAAATGAAACCTCATTGATAACCTCATGAACCTCATGAAATCTCACTCGCGTTGCAGTATATGCGACTTCTTTGTGCTTGACTGCTTAGACTCCACCCATACAGCGGAGAAAAAGTCTGATGCAGAGGCTGCTAATTCTAATCTCTATCTCCTGCAGAGTAACTAATTAAAATTGGCAGTATGGCAATATTTTGGGTATCCGAAAAATGATCGCGGGGTTGTCCTTGAAGATGGATATACAGTTTGCAAGAAATGTGGACGAAGAGGACTGTAAAAGGAGGAAATACGTTGAACATGTTCTCCCATATTGGCGAGCACCATCCCTCCGTGAACATAAAAATATTAAAGCGGTATTATTTCTGATGCAGAGGGAATCCCGGAATCCAGTCATGTAATTGGATAAATTAAAATCTAGCTGTGCAGTAAATCAAATTGCGATGTGCTTGTCTGTGAATATACAGCACAAATAGGCTGCCATGTATTGTAATTCGATATATTGTATTTCGATATATGAAAGAGCAGTGCCGTTTCGTCTTATACTGTATATCTAGTACACAGTCAAGTCTGCGTAATGCTCGTGGTTTTTAAAGCGTCTGATGTCTCACTCACTATGAGAAGATCAACACATCAACATATCCAGAGCTGCTCTCAGAGAACACTTAATGATCATTTTATAATTTTATTAAAAAGAATAATCATCAAATACACTAACTGAAAACTCAAAGGTGTATGACAACCTGTCAAAATAATAATAAAAAAAGTTTGGTTTAGCCTGAAGAGTTATAGACTGAAATATATTACTGTTATTAAATATATTAGCTTTTTTGCCCCTGTTTTAATTTAGTAGACCTCTCGTTTTAAGAAGCAAAAGTTGTTTTTATTTCACGTGATTGTATTTTCAATAATATATTTTGTATTGAATTATAGAATTATTTATTATATTTATTATTATTATTATTATTTATTATATAGTTATATTTATTATTGTCTAATATAAAGTGAAATAACTTATTTCTTATTTTGTTCAAATGAGAGATGCAAAGCTTTAGTTAATTGTTCTCCCCAAACGTTAGACTCATCCTTCCATGTTTTTTTTTTTTTTATAAATAAAAGGAAAGAAAAAAAAGTTTGTTACAATAAACCATGTTCAGTCAAAAACCAAATCTCATTTTATTCATTTAAGGGTCATTGTAGCTGATGATTATAATGATAATGATAGTTTGATAACGTATACCGTGAAACCGTCATATTTTCTGAGACGATTATCATACCGTGAAAATCTCATACCGTTATAACCCTAGTGACAGGTGATTGTGTTAAAACTCTGGAGACTGTGTGCGTTGTGATTTGGTGATGGTGGAGCCTAGCGTGTCTGTGACAATTATATATGGAAATGTCAACTTTTTGTAACTGTAATCTGAAAAAAAAGGCTATAGGCCACAGTTTGAGCTATTTACATTTAGGTTCCTTTCTCACCAACATTTGAATATTTTATTATAGTTATATATGATTAAACTCACATAAAATATATTTATATATATATATATGGACTGACAGGTCTGGTAGTTTTGTTTTATTGTTATCAAGATCTGTATAAAGAGTTTTCATACTTTTCCAAGACAGAATAAATGTCTCACTATCACCCAATGAATACTTTATTCTATAATCCATTAATAATGTCTTGGTAGCTTTCTACAAAATTGTCTCTTTTGTTGAAAGTGTGTGTTTTCTTTCTCTTGTTTTGTAGTAGGATGACTTTCAATAAGAAAACTAAAGAATTGCCTCGAGTCCTTTAATTTCCATATATAAATACCAGATCCGTATATCACCTGGATGCCTACAGTAGCTGTTTCTGTAATTTTTTCTCCACATTCGACATCTCCATATTCTAGATAAATATTATCGCCACGCACATAATGGCCACACTGCACACTATCCCTGATTGGCTGTTTGTTTTCTGTTGAATGCTGTTTAATTGACAGAACTGTCTTCAGAACTAATGTCGCTGTGGCAACGTGGAGGTGATTAACAGTGCACGGACAGAGATTGTTTGTGAAGGGTTGCTGGAATGAGTTTCGGAAAAAAACAAGCTCTAGTTTGTTATAGAGGGATTCTATCGACTGCGTCCCAACCTAATGGGCTTTATAATTAACAGCTGCAATTTTCAGCGAATAGAGGCCCTTCTGTTTACAGTACAGTGGGCTAGAGGAAGACGGGGAGTTGACATTTTTGAAAATGCATTTGATTGATCTTCACCTCCCTACTGTGGGCTGTAGATGAAAAGGGCTAAATAGATATTTTTCCTCTTTAAAGAGACCCCGTCCTTGTGCCTTTCCATTCAAGGTGGGCCTCAGCACAGTGAATATCTCATGCTTGGCACTTGTATGGAACTTGCTTTCAAGCGGTGCCATAATCCGTGATCTCAACCTTGTTAGGTGGTGTGAGCTTGTAAATTTCCTTTTTTGTTATTTGCAATACCAAGAAGACATACAGTATTAAAGGACAGCCCAAAATTGAATGATTACTCTCCCTTTCCTTGATATAATAAAAGCTAATTGGAACTGTTATCCTCCAAAATAGCAACAACAACAAGAAAAACTTTGTAGGCAGTTTAATTCAAGCTTTTATTACTACAATACATTCCAAACCATACATCAACAGACTAAAATTAATTTTGTTATTCCCTCAAATTTTTGACCTCACCTCTGAACAAATCTTTCAGTTCAGTCAGATAATTTCACTAAATTAACTGATCCGGTTTATGAGCTAGTCTGAAAGGTTGACTCTTGAATAAAAAAGTGATTCTAGTTAAAATCACTGCTTCAATCAATTGCTTTAAAAGAATAAAAAATATTAAAAATGTGCGTTTTTTTCCCCCATACAAAAGCCATACCTATACAACATATGTGAATCAATCAATCACTTTTATTTATATAGAGTTTTTTAACAATTCAGATTGTAGCAAAGCATTGAACATTTTCAAATAGGAGAATAGATTGATGGTAATGTTTAATGACGAGATTAAACTGTTTATTTATCAAATGCAGAGACGGTCTCTGTAATCAAAATGACGATAATCACTAGAAATTAGGTGCCCCCAAGTAAGCAAGCTAGAGGCAACAGCGGCAAGGAACCAAAACCCCATCCGTGAGAGAATGGACAAAAAAAACATTAGGAGAAAAACCTTCTCCTCTGGCCGGATGCCCAGCACCTAATTTCCAGTTCAATTTTAAGCGCATGTCCATCAATGCAATGGACTTATAATGTGTGTGTGTGTGTGTGTTTGTGTGCATTTGGTTCCAGTGATCTGTCCACGCAGCTCATCTAGGTGTTCTGGTCTCAGATAAAGATCATCTCTGTGTGCTGATACACCATCTGTTTTGGACACGGACTGAGAAACAGAATTAGAGAGAGACAGACTAATATTAGTGTAGATGCCATTCTTTTTACGATGTAACGAGTACATTGTGTGTTAAGGGGAGTTTTCCCAGTTCTGATCTAATTAATGCAGCCTAACAATCCTTTAACCAATTTGATTAATAAATATGTATTAGTGTGCTAAGTGTAAGCCAGAGTAAAGAGATGTGTCTTTAATCTAGATTTAAACTGACAGAGTGTGTCTGCCTCCCAAACAGTATTAGGTAAATTGTTTCAGAGTTTGGGTGCTAAATAGAAAAAAAGATCCGCAGTAGATTTAGATATTCCGGGTATTACCAATTAGCCAGAGTTTTGATAATGCAGCAGACGTGGAGGACTATAATGTGATAAAAGCTCACTCAAGAACTGAGGAGCTGAACCATTCAGGGCTTTACAAGTAATTAACAACATTTTAAAATCTCCACAATGTTTGATAGGGAGCCAGTGCAGTGTTGACAGAATTGGGATAATATGCTCATACTTCCTGGTTCTAGTAAGGACTCTAGCTGCTGCATTTTGAACCAGCTGTAGTCTATTTATCAAGTGTGCAGAACAACCACCCAATAAAGCATTACAATAATCTAACCTCAAGGTCGAGCAAACTCGAGTTAACATTTCTGCATTTGAGTTTGAGAGCATAGGTTGCAATTTAGATATGTTCTTGAGATGGAAAAACACAGTTTTATAGATGCTAGAAACCTGGCTTCAAATGAAATGAAAGAAACCTCAAATGAAAGATTGCTGTCAAACTGCAAACCTAGGTTCCTAACTGATGAAGAACAATTGACAGAGCAGCCATCAAGTGTTAGACAGTGTTCTAGATTATTACATGTGTGGTTTTTAGGTCCAATTAGCACTTATGTTTTGTCAGAATTTAACAATAAGAAGTTACTTGTCATCCAATTTTTTATATCAGCTATGCATTTCATTTCTCAATTTGGTGTGTTTCACCTGGCTGAGAAGAAATATATAGCTAAGTATCATCAGCATGAGCATCAACAGTGAAAGCTAACACCATGTCTCCTGATAATATCTCACAAGGGTAACATGTAAAGCGTAAAAAGGCTTTAATACTGAGCCTTGAGGTACTCCATATTGCACTTGTGATTGATATGATACATCCTCATTCACTGCTACAAACTGATAGCGGTCAGATAAGTATGATTTGAACCA
>JAUYWG010000048.1:8175971-8213883 GCA_034779775.1 Enteromius afrohamiltoni
TTTGGGGTCAAGTTGCGTTTTTTTAACGAGAGGCTTAATAACAGCCAGTTTGAAGGCTTTGGGGACATATCCTAATGACAATGATGAATTAATAATATACAAAAGAGGATCTATGGCTTCTGGAAGCAGCTTTTAATAGTTTAGATAGAATAGGGTCTAACATACATGTTGTTGGTTTAGAAGATTTAACAAATTTATACAATTCTTCCTCTCCCATGGTAGAGAATGAGTGGAATTTTTCCTCAGGGGATCTGAAGCGATACTGTAGCTGACGGCTGCACAGTTTCTATTTTATCTCTAATAGTATTAATCTTGAAAGTAAAATATTGCATAAAGTCATTACTGATTTTATCTTGTGAAAAATCATTACCTGTTGATGCTTTATTTTTCATTAATTTAGTCACTGTATTAAATAGATACCGAGGGTTATGTTTGTTTTCTTTACCTTTCTTAAACACAAAGGAGCAACTGTATCTAAAGTGCTAAGAGAGAGTGTATAGTTTCTGTTGCATCGTCAGGTTTTCTATGCTATTGGACGTGCTAAGGAATTTAGATAAATCAGGAAGATTACTTACAAAGCCGTCTTTTGTGGTAGAGGTGATGGTTCTACCATACTTGTAACAAGTTGCAGAATTTACAGGAATAATAACAGCATTTTCATATATGGCTGAACTATTCCATTACAAGAAGCTATTAAAGAGGAGATGGGAAAAGATATTAAAACGAATCTTAAAGATTAAAAAGGATCTTCAGACATCAGTGAATATGACATTTACACCTCTACTGGGTACAAGATCAAGGAAAAAAAATATTAATATACATTAAATTATCTCATGTAATATATATATATATATATATATAATTATATTTAACACATACAAGAAAAAGAAACAGTAATGACAAAATGTTTTCTTAACTACTACACTATATATTTGTTAAAGAACAAGTGTTTTGTCACCTACCCTGCTGAAGAGAAAAAAAAAGTGAGACAGGCTCATTTATGGTGATGTTTAAGGTGACAAAATTATCTTTGTGTCATTTTATCCCACGCTGTCCTCTAATAATTAAAAGCTCTCTTCTACAATAAGATTATTAGTGACAGAAAGATTTTGAGCCTATATTGCAACAAACGTCACCTAAACTTAAGATAATTAGCTTGGTATTTTCAAAAACATGAGATATTATTATTTAATAATGAATGCTGATTTTTTTGACACTTCTATGCATTCAATTTTACATATTCCATCAACTGATTTCAATATTCTGAATGGTGTTGAATGAAATAATTATAAAATGTATCTTAGTATGTTAGTATTTATTCATGAGGTTATATGAAAACATTGAGTTTGGCTTTTTGTGGTGCTATGAAGCAATTTAAATTGGTTTTGTTAATCATTTTAATAGTGCTGAACTGTCTAATCAGTTGAGGCATCAGGCATGATTAGATAAAATAAATTTCTAAATAAAAATCTCCACTTCACCCAAATCCATTTTTCTTCCATTCAGTATGAAGGAATTTTGTCCCTAAACTCATCAAAATTCCCTGTCATCTCTTGAGGGACTGTTCCCCGCTCTTAGATCTGCATTTCTAGCCTTGAGCTGCGTTAGATTGGTCCATTAGCAACTCAAATAAACACAGACAGACAAACTGATCCTCTGCTCTATGGTTCATTAAAATGGAAAGTAATAAAGACTGCTAATAAGGTGAGTGAGCCAGGACAGAAAAGACCCTCCTTCTCAGTAATGAGCCTCTCTGAAGATGTATTGTAGCAAATACCAAAGCTTGCCCTGCAGACTGACAAATCAGATCGTGAACGTTAGTGCTCACATGGAAACTTTTTATAACCCGCCGATGAAACTAACGCTTGAAGCTGAGTTAGTCTGAACGGTTTGAAGCCTAATGTAAATAAAGGATATAATAAACACGAGAGATTCAAAGCCTCTTTTCTGACTTTAATTGCAAGATTGTGATATACAATCTCAGAAATGTGAGACTTAAACTTGGAACTATGCTGAATTGTGAGGTATATAATTTCCAAACATTATTTTTGTTGTCAATTGTAATAATGCAGTGATATTATTGTCTACACAAGGAGTCTGACAACAGCCAGTGCTCCACACAAAGATCTGATCTGATCATCATCAGTCTGTCTGGAGTCACATGAAGAAACAGAACAAACTGAGACAGACTAAATCTAGAAGAACTGTGACAATGTCTCCAAGATCAAGAAAAAACCTACCGGGAAAGCTCCTTGAAAAACTATGGGCAAGTGCACCTTGGAACAGAATGTGTTTTACCAAAAGCTGTAATACCAAATATTTCTTTGATTTAGTTAATAGAAGTTAATTGATAAATTAAATCTGTTTATGGCATTATTTTTGAAAGCATTCTCGTTTTACAGTATTTTTTATACAAGTGTCTAAAACTTTGGACAGTACTGTAGCTTTGCAGGTAGGTTTTTTAAAGCATCTTGGAGATCTTTGAGATACAGTTATGTGTCATTTATTGATCAAAGTTCCCCTACAATTCTTAAGACAAACTAATTTTGAAAATTGTTGCCAAATTGACAATATACATAGGCATGTATGTGGATATTTAAGGTTTATATAATT
Organism: Enteromius afrohamiltoni; assembly: GCA_034779775.1. Taxonomy (NCBI): domain Eukaryota; kingdom Metazoa; phylum Chordata; class Actinopteri; order Cypriniformes; family Cyprinidae; genus Enteromius; species Enteromius afrohamiltoni. Next base: position 8,178,585 of record JAUYWG010000048.1, read on the forward strand.
TGGAGTAACAAACTAATTAATGAACAATGATTTTTATTGAAATCTCTTAACTTGCAGACTTGCCTTGTCAAATCTGAGCACATTTTGAGACGTTGCTGAGATGAAGTAATAAAGAAATAAAGGTGATGCATGCAACAATTAAGGTATTTTTCTTAGGAAGCAGGAGACTTAAGGAAAAGTTGTTTTTTATTTAATCTTTTGCTGTCAAGAAGAAATAATTGAGACTTTTAAGACATCACATTTATGAGTTTTTTTTTTCTTCTTACAGGTCCCTGTGCCCCCATCTCCCCAAGCAGCCCACTGTCCCATTAAGGTAGACAACCTTGTCTCACATGGCAGGTGTTTTCTGGAGGGTCGGGCGATGGAACAGCAGCAGAAGGAGTTCTTGTTATGCAGTGCACTCAGCTTTGTCCTCACCATGAACATCAGACGTTATAATCACCTGCCTTCAGTGAACTGCCATTGAAAGGTTGTAATCTAACAATGTCTGCACACCAATTATCCTCTAAATTAAGTTTTGCAAAGCCTCTCCATCAGCTCCAGGACAGGCTCCTCGAGATGTTTTTGTGAAGTTGTCATAATTCTCATCTTTGTGACTAATGCTACGTGAAGGAAGATGATCGCTTACAGCTAAATGAACATTTTTGCAGACATTCTTAGTGAGGTTTTAAAATAATTACATACTAATTGCAGTGTTCACAGCAATATAAACAAGCATTTCTATAAAATACAGGTAGTCATCCGAGATACTGCTTGAAGGACCTTTTTAAAAGTCAACATAAAATCAAAATTGACTTTTTTTGGTCTTACTGTAATTAACCAGTGCTAGTTGTTATGAAGAAATCAACTTGTCTTTATAAAATGCAATATAAGTTGCTTCCTTTCAAGCTGATTTGACTGTACAGTATATTAAAATTCATAAAATGTATGATATTTAAACAGAATTTAATAAGAATTGTATTGAATCGGACGACAGAGTAAAGTACAAAGAACAGAATATCACATTTTCTGCAGAAGTAAAATGGGTTGTGAACTGTGTATCATGTTGACTTAAAGGTGATAAACTCAAATATGCATCACTGTTGCAGACAGTGTGAATTGCAGAGAAAAGAAGAAAAAAGTGAAGTGAGAGGAGAATGCTTAACATGACAGATGCAGTGGGTGTGTTGACAGAAAACAAAAGAGCTATGTGGGAAGAGATTTGGGCCAGGTTTAGTTTAAGGCAAGAACTATACAGTGCCATACTGCCTGACTATTCTCTCAAGACCGCAGCAGTAAAACTTCAGCAGTGCAAGCCTCTCATGCAGAAAGAGCAATTATATAGGAACACAACAAATCTATCTAATCTCTGATCGCCTTTTTTATTTTTTGCAGTGCTCAAAGCTTTCCGATGAAAACCTGTGAAAACAAACATGAATTAATCCAAGCCTCAGGCAAGCGAGTAATAAATAATCAAGGTGAATAATCTATAATTGTGAACAGAAGTTCATTTAAGAGCTTTTACTGTAAAGAGTTCATACCAAAGCCAAAGTCTTGATCTCCGTTTTATTTAAATGGTCCATTCAAAAAGTCATTCAAGGGTTACAGAGTGGCAGAAAATGAAACGTTCTCGTGTTTTTCACACATGCAGATCTCGAGAATTAACAGCCCCTTAGATCAACCTCGAGCAGCATCTTGGTGATTTTCTAAAAATATAATTTCAATCCACTGATTTTTCCATCTTTGTTGCCTTGACAACACGTCTAAACAAGGAATGGTTACCCAGACAACAAGCCCGAAAGACAATCATTAAAGCCATCAGTGAAAAGACATGCTTGTTTTGCTCTGTGACTGAGGGCTAGAGCACTTGGGCAGGAGCTCTCGCTGAACCCAAATTAAACAATAAGCAAGCCATCAGCGAGAAAGCGACATCAGCGCATCCTGTGCAATATAATTCTCAAACTTCTCTTATTTGGCTTAATGAACGCAAATGTGAATAGCATAGGCTTCCGATGAATGTTTCATTAGTCAAATCAAAGATATTGATAAAATTCATAAAATACAGTTTAAAGTTGCCACAGTCTATAATGAGTTATAGCAGGTGGGATTGTGTGTCTGCACCCTTGGCCGTTTCTCAGGGGCTGTTTACTTATCCGCTGCATAGAAACACATCAAATTGGCCCAATCAGAGCTGCAATTGGTCCTGCATTGGCCCTGCTAACCCTGCAGGTGATCCAGACCCCTTTCTCCTCGACTGGCCATCCCAAACCGCATGAGCTTGTTGACTTACTGAGGGTTTGTTTTCCCTGCCTGCATCTCCATCAATGCCTGCTCATTGTACTGTAACAGTAGCTATCAGAGGAGAATTGTCACGGTGACTGACTCACAGGAAATGGCCATTTCCTTGCTGATTGTGTCTGTTGTTTGCAATTTAGATGCCACCCCCGAACTGGAACGCTCCTGTGCTGCCGAGATTGTTCCTGAGTGGAGACGAGGTCTCTCTACACAATCAGCAGGCTTTAAGAGCAATCTGAATCACAGTCTATTTCACCAGCGACATTTTTTCACCTCTTCTCCTTCTAGATGTGGTTTCCAGTGATTGTAGATCTTCAGTCACGGACGGTAAACAAATGAGTCGCAGAAAGAGATTCAATTCAGCTGTTTGGAAAATGAATCAAATTAGCTTTTAGGTTAGTATTTGGTTATTGTTCAGCTGTTGGTGCATTTCCCTTATGTTCTATTTGCAAACCTAATAAATGAGGATCTTTATAACCTTGGCCCAGGATAGCGGCTTCCTGGCCTGTTTGTTTGCACAGAACAAAGAGTTTTGCACACTTTGTAAAACAGCAGTACCTATGCGCTGCCTCCATCTGCGAGAATTGCATATTACTTTCTTGGGGGAATTAATTAATTCAGCTAAGACCAATATTTAATATTAATGTCAAAAGAATGGATAAACTCAATGAAAAACACAACATTAAAAGGGCTAGACTAATTCAAGGATGCTGGAGCAACTGTATTTTTGTTTTGTTTGTTTTTGGTATGGTGTCCCATTGTAAATCACTATAATGAATTAAGCAGCACAAAAGAGTGCAGAAAAGAGAAAAGTTTTAAAACCAAAACACTGTCTCCAAAGAAAAACAAAGAGCAAGTGAAGCCATGCATTACAAAGCTAAAGGGGCCTGTTTTAATACGACTTGCATATTCAACGCGGCCCAAGGCATGTTTGTATAGATATGAGAATTTGGAGACAACGCCTGTTGAAATCTGCAGAGACCTCTGCTGGAGTCTGTGAAGGTATACATAAAACATGAAAGGAAATAGTACATTATCATCATTCTACATTACCATATCAACATTACTGCTTAGTTGTATGAGTATTCACATATTTGGACAATATTCAGAATTTAAGACTATATGCGGAGTAGCACACTAAATTGTATTACCATCTACCAACCAAGTAACTTTTGTTTAGCTTGGTGAGATCATATCACAATGCAGCATACAATTTAAAATATCTATTGTGAATGCCTACTATTTCATTCACTTCAAAGTTTTAAGCCACAGAATAAGTAGAACTGGTGGCTATAGTTTTAAGATTTTGCCTCTTTTTTTTAAATATATGTGTTATGTGAAAAAATACATACTATTTAAACATGTAAATTAATGGGCTCCTCCGGAGAATCTCCAACTTAAAACTGAGGTGACTTTGGCGAAAATAAATGCATGTATATGGCACCACGCACATCCGTTGGGCTTGGGAACGAGGGGCTCTGTTGAAATCTAGCGTAGAAAAACCTGAGAGTAACGTAAAGCTGCAGGCCCGGAGACCCAACTGCATTCTCAGACCTGCACATCCAGACATGTCGCTTTTTCAGACAGTGCCACCTGCTGTTTGGATGAACATTGGTTTAGTAACGTGTGTACCGTAGTAATGTTGTAATAATTTCCAACATTATATGATGTTGGCATGTAGCTTCAACGTGAGTAAGGTTATCCATTTTATTAAAGCAATTCCTGAAAATTACCATTTTTTTCTAATTACACCAACAAACGAACATCCTATTTTAGTATTTAATTATAGTTTAGATTTATAGTTAGACACAATTTTATGTGATTTAATAAGTAATATAGGGCATAGGGGTTGTTCATTCCATAACTAAATACTAAAGAATGTGACAAATCCTTAATAATTAGGAAAACTCTAAATGACTATGAAAAATTTTAAGTAACTGAACAATAAAATACAATTAATAAAAATAACCAGACTTAATGCATTAAATCATAACCTATCTGTTATATTTTGTATTGTTGTTGGGGAAATTGTTGTTATTGTGTTGCGCCAGCAAGGATAGAGTTAATGCGGGGGCGCGTAGGAAAACCCGGAAGTGAGAGACAGTTTAGTTCGGCTGGAGGCGCGTCTGTAAACAGTTGCTCTTTGTTACGTTAGGATACACAAACCATCTTTCATCTGTCTTTTACCTGCCGTTACAATATAATAATGCATTCAGTCTTAGCGTGATATTTTATAGTTGGGAAATTGTGTAAGTTGAAATCTATCGGCAGTTAAATTCAGGTTAGGTAATTTTCCAAACAGCAGGTGGCAGTCTGAAAAAGCGAGAGGTCTGGAAGTGCAGGTCTGAGAGTGCAGTTGGGCCTCCGGGGCTGCAGCTTCATAATGTTGAAACCTGAAGGGTACCGGATATGGGACGTGCACGCGCCATGCGCTGTATTTCGGTAAGATCGCTGTTGTTATTTCTTCTGCACGATGGCTGCGTGTTGGATAAACAAAACTTGTGTGTATTCTGCCCGATGCGCTCAAGTAATTATCAACAGATATACAGGAGTAGCTAGCAGTCAAGTCCTTTTGTATATAGTTGACCTATGATCTGTAAGTTTACATATTTGTTTTATTTGACGTAGTGTGGTTGTTGTTTTATTAGTAGTCTTATGACTTGCATATGTTTAAGTTAAAAACCAATAGTAGCCTATCTGTATGTTTTTGCAAACAAATAGGTGATTCAGGTTATTATAAATAAAATTGAATATGTTTGTTTTTCCCCCTTCTTTCATTACTTAAATTTAAATTACAAGACTTGCAAGAATTTAGTATTTAATGCAATTCGTAATTAAAATCTGAAGAGCACAAAAATGCTGTTTTACGTAAATATTACGTAAGTGGGTCTATAATGTTCGTGACTCGCACAGTACCAAAGACTAAATGCCACAAAATAGAAAAACACTGCCAATGAATGTCTTACTTTGAGGTATGAAACTCATAAATCAGATGCTGAAATTAAACGGTGTTTGATAATGACAAATGTCTCCTCTCTACCCTCCTCACTGACGATGGACTGATGTGTTGCCGCTTATTCCCACAGCATGATGGGATAGCATCAGTCTTTTGATGCTGGCTGTCGCTGATGGCTTGGCACAGTGGGAGCTTTAGAGCTTCCGGATGGCTCGGACGACACAGTCTGCTGATGGCCAGGCTGGTTATACCTCACTAAGGAGCTCTGTATGTCTTGAAGAAAGCATAAAATGAGAATAAATGGTAGGTGTCAATCCCAAAGGGGGGGCTGGTCATCTGGAGAAGAAAAGATGTATGAGCACTTAAGGACGGGTAATTCCATCTCTTCAACAGGAGAGGAGACAAAATTACTTCAACAATATCTGTGGCCTGTAGCAGGAGCATCTCCAGTTATTTCTTGTTCTGGTTAAAAACTCTTTGTAGACTTAAGTTTGAATTTTTAGATCTTTCTTTGTGTGCACAATGCTATCAATTAAAATAAAAATAGCTTAGCCGTTGTATTTGTATATTATTAAATATATTATAAATTCTTTAAATATATAGGTCTTTAGATACTGCTTAAGTAGATAACCCTGAGTTTTATTGACATTTTATGGTGTTCTATTGTCATTTTTGGAGCTTGCTTTTTGTTTATATATATATATATATATATTCCGCCATTAGGTAGCACATAATATATAGCATGTTTTTTTCCAGAATTATTTTATCATGATTGGAATGCTGTATTGTACAATCAGAATTCAGCACCAGAATCAGTTTTATAATGCAATGTAGAGCAGAATACTAAATGAACATAGAGTTAAAACCGCTGTTTTTATCGCATTTCAGTGTCTTTGGGATGAAGCTTTTTAGGTGAACATTGACAGATTGCACTGGTAGAACTTTAATAAAGAATATATAGAGAATAAATCAAATGTAATTTCATTGATTTGAGGGCATTCTTCTTGATTAAAATTGCTCAACGTAATGACAAGGGTCTGCTGAACAGATCCTCATTGTGGCAGAGCAGAAAAATCATTCGTGTTTTATCCCCGTCTGGTGGGTTTGTGGTGAGGACAGAGTATAATCAATCAATGAAAGACAAGAGGAAGGGAAATACTGGCTGCAAGGTTGTTAAGACAAAACACTGTGACATTGCGAGGGACTGTACTGTCTGTAGTATGCATGATTTTGAAAGGGTTTAAGTAGCACTCAACAGCAATTTATAAAACTACAGTAAAGCGCTTTGTCCATCCTGTCCATTGCAAAGATTAAAGTTTGAGCGTGTTTGCCATTCTCTGCACACTTCAGCTTTAAAAGTTGTGCCTCCCAAACCGTAAAATTAAAAGAAATAAAACACAGGAGCTGGCTATATATAACCAACAAGGTCATCTTGCATTTTCCACCCTTGTGTTAGAGATAATTTTGCACATCAGACGCAAGTTTGACAAATTTTACTAATGAGGCTTTTGTCTTTAGACTTTCTTTGGAAACTGTGAGCGTTTCAGAGGAAAAGGGGCCTTTCCGAATATAAATTCAGGAGGATTTGGGATGAACTCCAGTGCAGAAGCCCACACACATTCCCGAAAGAGATTGTACGGATAGAAAAGCAAATAAAAAAGGAGATTTGTAAAATTAGTTTCAATGTTGATTTAAAGCACTCATTCACAGTAATGCTTTGGGTGTTCTATGAATCACAAGGTTTGTTGATGAATGGAAAATGAAATAACTAATGACTGATTACTGAAGTGACTCAGTAAACTGGGGGTTTCCTTGGAGACAGTAAGCCAAAGCTTTCAGATGTTCGGCGTACAATGGTAAGTTAAGAATTGATCTGCATGGCTTGCAAGCATATTTAACACTTTCTACATGAATAAACCATGCAATACTGCAGAGATGTTTGCAGGCCACGCGATCGGCAAACATAAACCGATATTAATTACAAAATATTGTCAATGAGAAAGATGAAACGTTGAAACAAATACCAAAACAGTATATATCACCAGTGGGAAGCTGTAAAAAAAATGGCCCTTCATTTTTTTGAATACATTTTAGCTTATTGCACCATAAATCCTGGTCGCTGCATTGCCAAAGTACAGCCCCAAAAAAAGTAGTGTAGATATGCGGAAGGAAATATGTTTGATTGGGCCAAAACAATGGACTTGCCCTTCCTCACCTCGTGTAATGGTTCAGCCACTGCAGTCAAGAGCTTCGTAGTGGGTTAATGAAATCTCCAAATTTCCCCTTTGAGAAAAAGAGCGTATCGATTGGAGACTGCCGGAGGAATCCAATATCTCCATGGTGATCAGATTAATCATTTCTGTTTGCACTTTAAATATTGGGTGGATGCGGTCAGGAATATCATATCTTTGATACATGAAACGCCCGATTTTCTGTCACCTCACCCGGCATAAACAAGAACATAATGCTTCAATGTCACAACAAACGCAGGCAGGGCGAGAAATGAATATTATGAGGGTTTTGTCAGCTTGTGCAAAGTGGGTATATGAATGGAGGGTATTATTAGTCAAGATGTGCTTTTTCTTTTATGTCCACCTCTATATCGATACTTGTGTAATCGATAAAAGCAATCCGTCTTTAGCGATCTTCAACTAGCCGCACCGGTCGATGCAGGCCATGAGTTGTGATTCTCAACCCAAGCCAAAGAAATTCATATCTAGAGCCACCATGTTGCGAGGAGAATCTTTGAGGAGCCGATCAAGGACGCTTACCCAAGCATGCAACTGTTGAGTAGTTAAGGACACATTACAAGAGCGTAGAGCGATTCAAATTTTACGAAATTGATCGAAACGGTCCAAATCGCATGAATCAGATCAAGGATAATGGTAGGCCTCATCTGGCAGAGTCTCCCTGACGTGGAATTGGGAGGGATAAAAATGAAGCGTTCAAGCTGAAATGTATGGGAGCTGATCACTCTTTTGTGCAGTGCCGCAATCAGACAGAAGCCCCCAGGACTTAGTGTGAGGCAAATGTGGCCAATAAATCTACAGGTTCCCAGAACAGACTAATGAAAACTAATGGACAGCTTGTGAATAGACTCATCTATCCTGCTTGTTTTCCCTGACCGGCACGGCGTCAGATGTAACTGCCGTGCCTCTCTCCACTTTTAGGGCTCTTTAGACGCAGGCTGTTCTCGGGGCAGAACACAGGCCACTTGAACAGATTACAGTGATTCTTTGAGTTTATGCTGGCGCACGTGCCCACAAACAAATATGCTTTGTGGAATCTACATCACGGTGGGCCTGGAAAACACAGATTAATCTGTAGAACAGACATTTTGTGTGAAATTCCTTTTCCAGCCTGTAAGGGGAACGTTTCGAGTGTATCGCGCCAATCAATTTTGAAGCCAGAAATTCAATGATCGCCAGTGATTACTGCCGTAAATTGCATTTCATCTGTGATTTGATACGGCCGGGGTTAGTTGTGAATTATCAGTGTGTTGCCGATAATATAAACGGGCAGGGGCTCAAGCATTTGGAGACACACACACACACACATGCTCAGTCTGATCTCAGACCAGACAGCTGCACACACACACACACACCTAGTCCAAATAGAATGTGACTTTGATTTTTCACCTCATTTCATTCGCAACTGTCAAATTCGTTTCCATTCCGATGACATCTCCTTTACCGTGCCACAGCCGTTATGGTTTTGCTCACAAAAAAAAGCGATGGGGAGAAGATAAGGCAGCTGTTGCCCCAGCTCTCGTTCTCGTTGAGTGTCTGTTCTAGCGTTTCCCCCTGCGCCATTCAAATGACTCACGGCGGAAAACAATGAAGTCATGCAAATGCCCTCTCTAGAGTGCCTCCCTTCCCCTGGACAAAAAGTGTTGACAGGCCAACCTTGAATCCGTGTATGACCGCAGCTTCTGATTTCTGCAAGCTATTGTTGGTGCCTGAGAATGTAAAACTGTGTTCGGCAACAGAGACATTGCTGAATCTCAATCGTGTGATTTGTGCACCTGGAGGAAAGAAGTAATGTGCTTGGCAATTTCTGTACTTGTTCACAATTCTATTTTTGTTTTTTTTATAAATAGTTTAAGTAGTGTGAAAATTCCAAAACAGAAGAGGTGCACTTTTAATGTGTGTAATTAGCTGAAAAACAAAGTGTGGAATTTCAGATTCAAATGTTGGATGACAAAAACACCTCATAATTAGACTGAATACATGCATGCATAGTATAAGTACACAGTGTATAGTGCATCATTTGGGAGATTTGGCATGGTTTCTATAACACTTTTCACAAACCTTTAAAGCAGCTTTACAGAAAATAATAATGTTAATCTCTGACATCGGCATTTTGCCCCTAGTGGCAGAAACATGTAACTTTCAAATTGGTTTTGGAGCGATTGCTATTGCAATTTTTTTTTTATACCATGTTCTAATGAATTATTTGAATAAATTAATCTATCTTTAAAGCTAAAATCAGATCATAAATTTCCACATATGCATATAATTGGAACTTCATGCAGCTCCTGTACTACACTTCATTCAAAATGAATGACATCTTGTCTGTTGCTTGTTGGAGATCAGGTGAAAAACCAAGATTTAGTAAATTAGAGCTGAGCGATAATATAGTTGTATTTTGCAGCAATACAAGCAATCAGGTAGTTGAGATGCACTTTATACATTGTCCCATTTGAGTATACTAACCTCTATATATGTGGATAAAGTTAAACAATACATTCAATATAGATCACAGTGCAATTATATAGTTACATTTGGCTACAAACTTAAAAGACAACTTCTGATTGATTACGGATGCTAGCTTGAAACTCTTTGTCAAGGTATAAACGGTGCACAGATCATTTTCACTTAGCTGGCTTTATCTGTAACATGCTAGCTTTGGGATAGTGCTGAAATGTATTTACTCTTCCTGTAATGGTTGTCTGGTCTGGCACGTCCCCTGAGGTGCACAGTAAATTAAAAAAATAACAATGGTGGCAAATAGATGTTTCTAGACGACCTCAAGTCCCAGGAGGAATCTGACCACATGAATAAGATATGCAGGCCGTAACTACATCCTGTCATCGGCATCTGGCCGTCTCAATTCCCCTCAGGCCGTGCGATGAAGAGCCCTGAGATGATAACCAGGTCTTTGCTGGACTGACCAGTGCTTGGATAAACTAGCTCATGTTGCAGCGTTGTCTTGATGCAGAGATTTATTAGCCATTGGGGACAGTTCAAGCCCTGCCTCTGTATTGTGCAGCTATCTGGACCGTCTCACGGTAAGAGACACCGCCGGTCTGCCCTTGTGAGGATTTATTTAGGGGAAAGTGATAGACTGTATATCAACCCTTGTTCTCTTTTTTTCCCCCCTCCTTCTCTCTCTTTCTTTTGTCGCACGCTTCATTTTCCAGCTCCTCCTGAAGTATATGTTTGGCTGTAGCCGGGGCTCCGTGACAGCTCGGCAGGCTCCTGTTGTCATGACGGCCGTGGTGAGTGATGTTGCTGGGGCTCAGGCCCTGGGTAATCCTAATGAGGCACAGCATTAGGGCCTGCTCTCAAATGCTTTGTCAACAGGCTTCAAGCTATCTTCCATTAGGACTGAGCTGCTGCCGTATTAGCGGCCGCTACATCACTTGGTTTCGATAAGGGATTGGAATGGTCTTGTAAGAGGTTAGATGGCTTCAAAGTGCCGGGAGTGATGGCTGGCGTCCTCACACAGGTGCTATTGTTATTCAAATGAACGTCAATTACATGCTCCGCTCAGTATGTTAAGAGGTGTAAACACCTGGGCTGATGAACTCTGCCTGGGGGGTGAGAAGCTGGAGTCATTAGTATGCGTGTTAATTTATTTGTCAGGTTGATGGAATGGTTTTTGTTCTGCATGTGTGTTAGTGCATTTATTATTTTATCTTTTGGCATCAGTGCATGTCCGAAATAATCGGAATCATGGCTATGTTCAGCATGAATCTCAGGACTGGCGCTTAGAAAAGTATATGCTGTATGCTATGTCACACTATGTTATAAAAGCAGTAAGCGAAACCATATGCATTATGCAGTGAGTAGTTGTCGTCATCAGTCAGGATGTTTAGTTCTAGTGGTGTTTGTTTATTTCATATCCATGTGTTTATTTAGCACAATTATGGCAAGTTTGTATAAAAATGTTAAAAAAGAAATGTATCATGGTTTCTCAGACATTTCCGTTTTTAAATTTTGATGATAATATGTTTTTGAGTAGCAAAAAGTGACACTGAAGACTGGAGTAATAAAAAAAAAATCTGATTTGGCATCACATCAATACATTGCATAAAAAAAACAAACAAACAAAAAAAAATATATATATATATAAAATAGAAAAATAAAAATAATATATAATGTATAATAATATAATAAAAATAGTAATAATATTTAAAAACTTTAAATTATTTTTGATCAAATAAATGAAAAGCACAAGATATTTGTTCCAAACCTCACACACATACAATGTTGCCAAAATGTATTTACTGTTAGCAAGCTAGTTAGCCAGGTAAGTCACAAACTAGCAATTTAGCAGAATGCTAACAAGAAAAACGATTTGATTAGCTGGAATAAAATATGACTAACATGACTGGCATTTGCATCAGGCTCCTGACTGGGTGTAGGATTTGGCATGACGCTGGGAAAAAAATCCTGCACATGCTGTTCCTCGACACAAACACCTGACGTCACAAGGCAGCAGTTTGGCTAAAGAATGACAGGTAAGATAAGCAGTTCTGAATGCACTCTAATGGATACTCAGATGTTTGACATCATCAACCCAGTAACTATGGATTATGGGCTAGAGTTTGAACGCTGTAGTACTTAGTCCTCACAGATTTCATCATCTTTCAGTATATTGAGATCGTTTAGGCAGCTGGCAACACGGTAAACTCTGAATGACATTGCCAAACAGAAAATGTGATGGAGAGAGGAGAAACTCATAAAATCCCTGTTCAATAATTCAGCGGGTAAATGTGATCTGGCTGTCCTATGTTTATAAATCTTCTGCCACCCACAAATGCACACAAACCCACAAACGCCTCTGGGGTGCCAGGTTTTGTGAAGATCCCACAATAACAAAACTCTGAGTGAGGCAATATTACAGTGAGAGAGAGGACAGGAAGTTCACGCGGTCTTCTCCAATATATGTGTAAATTTAGGCACTTTTAAGCAGCTTGCTGATGAATAATGGAACTGATCTGCCCTTGATATTCATTGGAGTAACCAACGCCACTCAAAACCAGAGGAGCCTGGGGTCGCGACCCCCTCCCTCTGTTTGCTTTCACTTTCTATTTGCTGGGCAGGAAGTTAAAAGTGAGATGTAGAATCAGGGCCATGCACTGATTTTGTGGGTCATCTTTGAATGCTAGTCACACTTTTTCTGTTGTCACTCTTCATACACAGTGTAGATGCACACTGCTGCAGCCTGTGTACTGGACTTTTGAAGTTAGGAGGGAAAGTTATCCTCCCTGGATCCCTGTGTTTTTACCAAAACTGTCAGTTTGTTGTGGCAGAGCTGGTGAAATTGCAGACCTCTTTTTCAGATTAAGCCTGTGTGTTCAGTGTCTTTAGAACTCTAATTTGTCTTTAGATCCTGTATATATTTAAAATAGGAAAGCACGATATAGCCTTTATCAGATTTAGATTTTATGTACTATTGCTTCCTATATTGGATATTTACTTTAATTTTTTAGTCATTTTGTGTAGTTAAAACGTTTGTAGACTCATGTCGTTCCAAACCTGTATGGCTTTCTTTCTTAAGCTGCACCTAAAATGAATCCGTTTTGAAGAATGCTGGTAATCAAACCATGGAAGTCAATAGGGTCCAAGAACTATTTGGTTCTACAAAATTCTTCAAAATATGTTTCAAATATTATTTTTGGGTGAACTATTACTTTAAGTGTACACTCTTTTTTTCTATTTAAATTGCAATCACTTTAGCTGTCACACTCACTTTATCTTTAATGCTAATAATTTAAAAACAATAATAACCTTGTTAAAGTCATGATGAGAAAGAAGCTCTTTAGCGACAGCTGTTTTCTTCCATATTGTGATTGGAGAAATATGTGATTGGAGGAGTCTGACATTTCAGACTGAGAGATTTGATTAAAAAGGTCAGAACATGCACGAATGAATAATTCACAATTGTTCAAAAATATCAATTAAATTATTTTAGAAAATAGATTGGGTTTTCATTTCATGTTGATGTTATGACTTATTACTGATTTAGTTATGACTAAATAATTTGGAGCATTTAAAACAATTCATTTTAGATTTTTAATTTTAGACAAAATTGCATATAATTCCAGTGTTAGTCGTTTAAACAATTATCAGGCATAACCTTGCAGTGATCTGCTTATTAGACAGAATCTTAATATTGATGCAGTCCTAGATGTACATAAGTTAAGTTAATGAGTCGCGTGAGCATGAAATCCTCTGGTGTCACTCTTAAATAGGGTTACTTTAAAGGGTTTTCTTCATCATTATAGTTGTACTGCCAATAATTTTTTCATCCGAATTTTTGGGGGAGGTGCTGTCTCTCTCTGATCCTCCGCAAAAACGCCCCTGCTGCGGTTTAGGGCTGCAGAAAAAGGACAGGGTGAAATAAATTTCAGCACCCTGCTGAGATGACTTTGTTTGCCTCCTCTGGGGAGAGAGGCACACGCTTCGGCGTGCTGCAACACGAAAAGCCGTTCTTGTGTTTCCATTAAAAATGAATGAAAATAAATGAAGTGGATCAGCATATAGCTGGCATGAATGATGGGATGAATCGTGTCCCATGTGTAAGTCTTTTGTTGTAAATGGATACGTCCTGTAAAACCCTGTTTAGATATTTACTGTCATTGTAATGTATTTTCGTGCGGCTGGTGTTCTAAATCTTGAGTGGAAGATATAAAGCATCACGTACTCCGTGCAACTGGAACATAATATTATTCGATATGAAATGCGATGGGAATTGCCTCATCGTGAATCTTGGATAGAGAGCATTTTCTCTCTTCACACTGCACTGCACCTTTGATGGAGTTAAACTCACTGCAAGTCATGATAGCAAAAACATAAGACGATATTTCCCATTACCTCTGACACATTTCAAATCTAGTGCTGAGCACGGAGGCCTGGTCTGATGCATCATGCTGATAGCTGGCTAACTAACCCTCCTATCAGATGCCAGGTCCATACATTACATCACCAAAGCGCTAATGAACGCCTCCAGTTTATTTATTGCCCTTTTGTAGTATGGGAAAATTTACATAATCATCTCTCATGATTTAATCCAATCATAAATACTTCGTAATACTTTTGGAATTGCTGGCATAGCTCTTTTTAAACATTAACCTTTGAGATGGTGTAATGTGCTAGAGCTTTACCAAGATAATTTGCAGTCCAGTGAAATTTTTCTCAATTGCTTGTGCAATAAAATCGGACAAACCAAAAGAATATATAGTTTATCAAAACTACAAACATTATTGTTCTCTTTCACACGCTGCGAACCTTTTCTAATTTTCTATTTAACTGTTCAGAATGTGACACCAGGTGCTTGTGTAGAAAGCACTGGCATTCAAAAACCATCACAACGCAAGTACACTTAACTCAGTTTTCACCATGTGAATGCTAGTAAGCAAAATTATTCAGGCAGGACTTTAGGAAAGTTCACGGATGAGTGAGGTCATTGGCTCTGAATCAAAGCAATGCAGCTAGTGCTCAAATTAGAAGAAGAGGAGGAGGATGAGGGAGAAGAAGGTCAAGGATAATGCTTGTCTGTGATGAGATCTGTTCTACTAGTTGATCATCTTTATGGAAGGCTGGAAAGTGTGTGACAGAAATCCGCATACTGAGCAGTAAAATCCTTTGCAGGCTGTGGAGGAGGCTTGTGAGAACATTGCCTTGGAGTCTTGCCTGAAGTTCTTGAGGGGAAACAGGAGGCTTTTCCTCCCGCTGTCTGGTCAGAACTGCAGTCCAGTAATATTGCCTGTAATGTTGATAAGGTTCTCTGGCCTGACCCTGAAGATGCTGATTCACATTCCTTACAGGCTGTTTTTCTCTTACTGCTTTTGGTTAATATTTTAAAGCAATGGTTCAGCCAGAAATGAAAATTATGTCATTTTTCTCAATCTCACTTTCTTTCTTTTGTGGAGCTCGTGAGGTGATTTATATATATTTTTTCCCTCATAGAATACCTTGGCTACTCCTTTTGACATCATGCAAATGAATGAGGAACGAGGCTGTCAAGGTTCAAAAAGAAGCCATAAAAGTGGTCCGTGCTCCATATGTTAAGTCTTCTTAATTCATAGTTTTAAAGGTATTTATTCACTCATGTTCATAATTTCCCCTCCAGTGAACCCTTAACTGTTGTGACCAGATTGAGTTATAGTGATTTTGACTCAAGAACCGGATCAGATTGATTTTCAGACTGAATGACAACTTAAATTTGGATCCGTTTCTCATGCAAAGTTTTTGTATCACTTAGGAGTCAGTGTATATCAGATTTCCAGCAATAACAATGAAAAGCACACATTAATATCTAGTTTCACATTGTCAATTTTATGTAGGAAACAAATCAGTATAATCAAAACCAAATGGTATAATTTTCATTTTTGGACAAACCATCCCTGGCCTAAACCCTTTTGTTTTTTTATTAACCAAATCAGTACTAGTTAAGAGTTAATTTAGTAGTAGTACATTTCAAATATTGGCTGTTATGTGTCATAATAAAAAGTTTCGTCAAACACATCTGTCTCCCCATAAATGAGTATATCTGGCAATTTTTCATCAATAGTACATAATATTTGCTTTATATCCATCCATGCATCCATTCACTCACCACAACCCAGAATTATCAAAATTATCTAAATTATTATTATTTTTTCCCCAGTCATTTCATTGATTAGTTGAAAAATAAAATGAAAAACATTGAGTGTTAAAAAAGCAACAAGATGCATTATTTAAGGTGTTATTATTGTCTGTAACACAATAGAGTGAGTTATGTGCCAGTAACAACTTTTGATCAGCACGCAAAGCTATTGCATCCCTTCTGGAAACGTACACAGTGCAGAAAACCATGCATCGCATTTGGTTGCCATTAGAACGAAACATTTAAGTATGATTAAATTAATAATATGCTTTTAAATCGTTTCACACTGTTTTAATCTTAAATTGGGGTACAACTGAGTTTCTAGTTTTGCTTTGGTGTATATAGTTTTGAGAAATATACCACTGGTTTCAGGAAATCAGTTTGAGCCACTGGGAGAAATTGTATTATGGTGGAAGTTTCAAAGTAAATGCAGTATTTTTTGGGCATATGAAACATTTAATATCCAATGTTGCACATTTGTTGTAAAATTTATATAGCAACCAAAATAGAAAAGATGCTAGATAACAATTTATTTACGCAGTAAGTTTCTAGTGTATTATAGCAGAGAGTGGAGTTATAAATATTCGGTGTGCTTTGTGTAAAGCTGACAGTGTATTTGTGGTTCATAAAAGGTGTAAAAGTCTGGAAGGTATGGACTGAAGTGTGAAGTTTGTGACAAAGCTAGACAGCTTTCTGAAAACATCAGAACAGCAATTTTGAGATTAAAACAGGTGCGCCACACTATTGTGTCCTGAGGGGAACTCAGCTTTGATGTGCTCAATAGGAACCATTGTTGGCTGTGAACGTACCTTTTTTTTTTTTTTGAGTGACAAATCAATCTTGATGATGTGAACCAATTCATGTTCTGCTGCCTTCAGCTTTTTAAAGGCTTTTCATTCCTTTTAATTGAGAATGATGTTCAGTGGGGGGAACTGAAGCGCTATCAAAAGAAAGTGAGGGAGGACATGGACAATTTCACTCAACTTTCTTGAGACGAAAATGATCATGGATATACTTAATGAGAAAATCTTTAGGATGTAGATATATTTGATCACAAAACGGTATGTGTTTCTATTTCCTTAGCAGAATTTATGGTCTTGACTGGATTTAGATGAACCTTTCCTGTGGTTAGGCTGATTTTTGTTGCAGATGCATGACACTTCAAGATGGTTTGTACTAGGCTTGTCATCAGTGAGGGCTTTAAAAGATTTGCTGTACAAGTCAAAGTACTTTTATGGTACTTTTTGCCATTTTCCCAAGAAAGAAAACCATTAATGTTTTTATAGAGTGATTCATGGTATAATTTTCATTTTTGGACAAACCATTCCTGGCCTAAACCCTTTTGGGTTTTTTTTTATTAGGTAAATGGTAAACAACCAATTTCATCATGCATAAATATTAATGTATTCATTATTATAGGGCTTACATCAAGTGGATATTGAATGTTGCTTGTTTTCTGTGGTAAATATGTTTGTGGTGGAGTGATGGTTAGCTGTGAGGGATTAACTGACGATTTGATCGGTGCTCTGAGGGAAGATCTGGCTCACCGGACACCAATTTTATTCTTCTGAGCTAAAACCGTGCCCTCAGCGCCAGCCTCCATTTTCTCATCCACTCCATCATCTCTCACACTGTTCCCAGGTGTGCTCGCATACACACAACACACATACATTTTTTTGCCTCTCAAACCTTTCGCTTATTTATACTTTTTCTGTTTCGCACTATTTCTGTACCACACATATTTTAATATAGTTTAGTATAGCAAACAGAACTAGAAGAACTTCTGTTGTGCAGTAAACAATATATGGGTTTATTCTGTAAATTTAAATCAACTAGGTAGTAATTAGCAGTTATGCTGTAGGAAGTTCCTTCTTATGTACTTTAAGGTTTTTCTAATAGCAATAAAGACTGAAAATGCAGATTTATTTTACCAAGGGTGCCAATATTAGTGGACGGCTCTGTGTGTGTACATATATATATATACACACACACACAGTGCCCTCCATAACCTTAACATGCATATGTATTTGTTTACTTATTGATTTTAAATTATTCCAATGTATGATTGTAGAACAAATAAATAAATAAACAAAAAGAGTCATTCCAGGCTCCAAGTCAAAATTTTTCTGGGATTTTTTGCAGCTATTTTGCTCACTAAAATGAAGTCAATTTGATTTCCAGTTAAAAAAAAGCCCCAGCACATCACTCCTAAACAAGCTGAATTTATTTAGAAGGATTGTTCATGTCTGTAGCTCAGTGAGTGCAGCGAGTTACGTGCCAACACTTCACACTCGGGGTTAAGGATTTGTTAAAATCCCTAACCCCAAGAATGCGCATAAGCAAGCACCACTAATAAGAGAATTAACTGGATTGAACTTGAGCAGAATGTGTGTGGCAGCTCTCAGAAACACAGTAAAAACCACATTGCTGAGAACGGACATGGAGCAGGTTTTATGAGGACATAAGGGAAGGAAATACTGCTGGTCAGCAAAGACAGACACAGAAGGTTGTGTTTTTGTGGAGCAGTTCCTGACAATCTTGCACCAGACGTGTACTTTTCTTCGGCTGGGACTGCTGCTGAGTTACAATACGGAATCGACTTGTTTGGCCTCTTTCTTCCTGAGCTGTAGACCCACAGAGACCCAGTCTGCAGTGCTATCAGTAACTTATATAGTCGTGCTATCGGCTCAAAAGTGACTGCCACAAATATCAGGCTATCCGGATGAAACAGTTTATCACATTTCATTGCTTTTCAGATGTATTTTAAGACAAGGACAATGTGATTTATTATTTATGTTTGCATGGCCATCCTATACCTCTCTTCTAACAGACTAAAAATACACTATTTATTTAGGATCCGAAACACTAATGATGGTCCGCATGCGGCTGAAACAACACATTAGTGTGAAATAAATTGGCTTTGAAGATTGTTTTCATTGATGCACAGCTGAGCTCATGGGAAATGCAGCACTTTTGGTTCTCAGTCCCAACCGGACGACTTGTCTAGACATTGTGTTTGTTCTAACTGCCATTAGACACTGTGAAATAAAGCTGAATGAGGAATATCTGCTCTGCAAAATCCTCTTATGTAATCACAGAGGGAGGAAGTTGCTCCGAAACATCTTTTGTGAAAGAGGTTAATCAGAGATTTGAATGTCATCTACATTAGCCAAGACTTCAAACGTCGGATGAGACATCAAACATCGGGGATATGAGATAAAACTCTTTCTTGATGGCTTAAAATAGCGACCATACTTTTTGGGGCTTTTACACTTGAAATTGTTAAGCGAAGGCCGTTGTAACCTCTTGGTTATCTTGTTTCACATTTCACACCTTTTCCTACGATATAGGGGCTGGACCAACCTGATCTTATGGCAATTCGTACATATTTAACACATACACATACAATTTCTTCTCAATCATACGTATTTTACGATTTGCCAATTTGTATTAAATTGTACGAATGAACTAAACCTAACTCTGCCCCTAAACCTACCCATCACGGGATTGTAGACAAATCCTACGAATGGCGTCGTACGAATTAGCAGTAGAGACTTTGGGTTTGAGACTTAAAAAGACCCAGGGTTAAGAGCTATAAACTCTAAAGCTAGTTTTTGTATTGTCATGTAACTTTTGTCTCTTGATGGGGAACTGTGATTTATTTTCGGCATTCTCATTTGGAAGCACAGCGGCTCTCAAAAGCCCATAATAGCCTGGGTTACCGGACAAGGTTACCTTGCCAAGCTGCTTATCATGGAGAAAGTGGCCTGCTAGGACAAAGCATTTCAGAATTTTATTATCATTCAAATTAGAACATATAGAGGGCTTCTCTGCGATTGGTGAAATAATGGTGGTCATTTATCTAGCTAACACCGACCTTTCATTTCCCATTCATGTCTTATTAGGGGGGCATACATCATCATCTTGGCATAATTAAAAAAAAAAAGAAAAGAAAAAAACTCAAATTGATTCATAGTTGAATTGGAAAAAGGTGGTGCTGTGCTCGGCAGGTGCTGCTGGCTGTCATTAGTTTCAGAGTCTGGCCTTTTGCTGTTGACTTTTCCCATCATTGCCGTTAGCGGTGGGAGAACGCGGACCCAAGGCGACATGTATCCTTATCAGCCTCCTGAGTCGTTTATAACCCGTAGGTTAAAACATAACCAAACCATGCCACAATGCATTAATGTGATTTTTTTTTTTTTTTTTTTTTTTTTTTTTTTTTTTTTATGAATGTAGCATAGGTCTTGTTTGTCTATCAGTTTTTATGATGGATTCGTACTAGATTGTGTCTCCCTGTGTGCTCATAAATGGCTTTATTAGGCAGTAAAGGTGTGCCGTTAGACGGATGGGGTTTTACATTGCTATATAATGTATTTATAAGTACTATTGGACCATTTTGTGTCAACTTAACCAGAGATCCCAAGTTGAAAATGTAAAACTGAAATTTTAAATGCAGTTGACGAATATTTACTGCGTAGTCCACTGCTTTGTAGAGGAGGGTCAAAATGCCAGATTTCACCTGAGATTTGGAGCCAAATAACCATTATTTTTCAGTAACTTACTAAAATTAGTGATGTGACTTGCTCAATTTTGAACCAGTTTTTTGGAATGGTTCATGATAACCCAGTATGATCTCATGATGATTAATTTGAGTTTGTCTGTCTGTAATGTGTTTTCTTTGTACTGCAAATCATTTTAAGAAATTGTTATGGTTACGTTATATTATATATATATATTATATTATAGACTATATATAAATATATATAATATTAATGCTATATTGTTACCAAAAGTTTTTTCCCTGCCTATTTTGGTCTGTTGAGTTTCATATCCAGTATGAATTGGGTACGTTTAGGTTTGGGGGTTGGTTAAGGAGTATAAAAATCTAAATCGTTTCTCAATAAAATTATTAAAACACATTGATACACATGATGTAAGTAGATCTTCGTTAAGCCCACTTGATAAAAAGTGGGACCTACATTCACATTTAAATGTGTTTAGGTTCTGGATGTGAGCCTTTTTTGAGCTAAATATTAGTCATGTTTTTAGTTGAACTTGAACCTGCATTTTCCATAGGAGCACCATTGCTCAACACATTTATCACCTGTTGTGGGAGACCTTTATTAAGTCTGGGTGGGCTGATGGGAAGAGATAAATGAATGAGAATTCCCCCTAAAGCTTTCCCTAATGAGAATACTGCATGAAACCAGTTCTCTTTCATGTGGACTGATGGAAGGAAGCCATTCTCCCCAAAGCCCTTTTAAAGACTAATTGAATAGTAAAGCATTGCCTGGGGCGTTTTGTTGTCAGCTCATTTGGCTCCCCATTCATCTCAATCCGTCATAGCATTTTATTTTATTTTTTTGGCAAATGCTAGAGGAACAGCCCGCTGAATCCGACTCTAATCTGATGATGCTGAAATAACATACATACCAAAGCACCTCCCCCACCCGACCCAAACACATCTCACTTTAACTGTTTCTAATCAATGACAGGGATGCGTATCCCACGAGCTGTGGTGCCGCTAGCCCCGGATCAAGATTTTCTCTTTCGTTTGACATTACTCAAGTGGAGCAAATGGATTCCCTGAAAAGATAACTAAGTCTTATCTCACTGTCGTACTAATAAACATGATGGATAACGTGGGCCGGAAACAATTGAATTTCATGTACGTCTCAGTCTTTCAGACGGTCTGAGAGAACAGACAGGTTTTTTTTCAGCTGTTCTGACACATTTCAGAAATTGTGATTTCATAGAAAGGAACAGGTGGTTTTATGTTACATTGATTACATCTTACAGATTTAAACTTTTTTGCACTTTGTCGAGGTCACATTACAGATTTTATATATAATTTATAGTACTCTTTGTAATTTTATATAATTGGTTGCTATATTTGACCATTTTCATCCATATTCGGTAACACTTACAATAACTCTGCACTATCAATCATTAAGTAAGCATTAGTCAGTACATCCTTTATTAGGCATTGTCCCAACATTAATAGTCATTAGAGAATTCACAGATCTCACAAATATTTATTTCAAGATGCAAAAAATGAAACTGTATACTCTTAATTTTTATTTTTTAATTGCAGAGATTTGTTTTTCATTTTTTAATATGGGTACAGATGTACGGTGTGGTTATTATTATTATTATATAAAAAATATGTGTTTTGTATGAAGATAAATGATCCTTTAAATCTCTTGTACAGTATATGCTTTACAAGGTTTAAATAGTCCTCACTTTAGATGAGCTTACAAAAATAGACTGCTGGGAAATATTTTATAACTACCTGATTTAATCATGAATTACAGAAGGGACACGTGTTATGTGTAAGCATTTCTTAAATAGTTTAAATGGTTTAATCATTTACTTACGCTTTCTAAATGATCGTGTTAATGTTGGAAAATACAATTTTTAAACATTTATAGATATGCTCAAAGAACAAAACATTTATAGCTGTATTTATAAATTACTTACTAATGCTTATTAGTGTTATAAGAATGCTTTATAAAAGGTAAATTGACTAATTACCAATGCTTAACTAAAGCTTCATAGTGTGCAGTTATTATAAAGTGCTACCCAA
Source organism: Enteromius afrohamiltoni (assembly GCA_034779775.1). NCBI lineage: Eukaryota > Metazoa > Chordata > Actinopteri > Cypriniformes > Cyprinidae > Enteromius > Enteromius afrohamiltoni. Next base: position 8,201,279 of record JAUYWG010000048.1, read on the forward strand.
TATTGGATAAAAAATACATTTAATAAAAATGAAAAGAAAAGTTTACCCAAAAATGAAAATTACCCCATATTTTACTCGCCTCCAAGCCATCCTAGAAGTATATGACTGTCTTCTTTCAGACAAACACAGAGTTAGTGTATCCTGGCTCTTCCAAGTTGGTAATGCTGGTGGATAGCGGCCATTATTTTGAAGATCCATAAATGGAATATATCCACAAGTACTGCGATGTAAGACTGACCTATATGCCTTCAGGGGGTTATCACATGTCCTCTGAAGCAGATCGATGGGTTTTTCTAACAAAACTACTTGTAGTTTTTAAATGATAATGTAAAGAACTGACTTCTGACTGAACGTACGATGTATGATGTAAGTTGCATCATAGGTCAGCCAAGAAGCCGGAACTCAGCGCTCAGTATATGTGATAACTCCTTGAAGGCATATAGGTTAGTTTAATGTTGCAGTACTTGAGGATATATCCCATTTATGGAACTTCAAATAATGTCTGATAGCAACATTAGCAAGCTTGGAAGAGCCAGGATATATTTTTAAACTCTTACACATTGGTCTGAAAGAAGAAAGTCATATAGACCTGGCTTTTTTAGTGAAATATTTCTTTAAATATAACATGTACTGCATTTAGTGCATATAATTTTACCTAAAATTGAAAAATATGAATTCTTTTATATCCAGCCTCTTAGTCATCATAAGATAATGCGTAAGAGCATTGTGACATCTTGTACACTACCTGTCTGTTCTCTAGAGAGCGCAGTATAGAGCATTTCCAGCAGTTGTTTGACCTTTAAATAATAATCTTGACATTCTTGACATCCTCATTACAGTAATGCATTGCCAAAGGCAGTAATGTGGTATCTTTAAACTATGCACCAGCTGCCTGTGTGTGTAATTAACCCTGCATCCTCATCAAGATTCATATACTACGTTTCCAGGGGCGTCATACACATATTTTTCTTCAGGGGGCACCAGTGGCAGTTCTGGCTCACATGGTGCCCTTGGCAAGTAAAGACCAAAGGGAAAAGATAGTTACTGGTGTCAATGTCAGTCTAATGGTGAAATTTTTGTTTAGGGAACAAGGAGACCCATGTTCAATTTTTTTTTATTATTTGATTTCCTTTTGAACCAAGCAAAACTGACTGAACCGTGATCTGCATGTTTTTGTTGTAACAGTCCCTGTTGTGTCAGTCTACGAGTTTTGATCTACATGAGGGAGAATGGATGATGCAAATCGTTAAAGCAAATGATCTGCGAAAGGTGCATCTGAATGGTAATTTCTTCCACAATGTGTTGGATGTTTTTAACCTACAGTAATGGTTCAACATAATTACTTGCATAAAAATGGGGGACATTTGCATGGTGCTTCTGTATGCATTACTACTCCTGAAAGATATAAGTTTTAGTAAGTAAGATTGTCAAATGTATTGAAGAGAAGATAATTTTGACCAAATATACTGTAAAATATTATAACAAGTTATTGCAACAGTTTCCTGTTCCTTTTTCTTTTTTTTTTAGATTGTTTTTTTTTTGACATTTTTTAGCCTTCATTACGATAGGACAGATCAATATTAACAGGAAGTGAAGTGGGAGAGAGATTCGAACAGCGGATGCCCATGTGCAACGGCACTGTATGTCCTCCAGAAATCAATCTAATATGCTCTTTGCTGCTCAAGAAACATTTATCAGTGTTGAAAATGGCTTATTTCTGTGGAAACCATGATACATTTTTCAGGATTCTTTGACATGAAATAATGTCTGTTTATAATTTATAATATTGATATTGTTAAAATGGAAATATGCTTGCCATTTCAATGTCTATATTTCCAATTTTTACATTTTCAATGCATTTCTATAGAATAAAATCTCTTCTTTCTTTTTTTAACAGTACATGATACTTCTGCAAAGGGAGAATCATGTATTATGGCTTTTATATCTTAGAGAATCATTGAGAATAATTATTGTATCATGGAATGCATATTTTGTAACCATTTCCTGGTCTGTGGTCTATTTTCCATGTAATATATATTATATTATATATTATATATATGTATATCTGTCAACTCCAATGTTTTCTATTGCAGGACAGTGATCAAGAGAAAGAATGATAAAATAAAGTCAGTGTTCTATGTTTAACATTGGACTTAAGATTGTTTGCTGAAATGTCGTCCATAAAATAATTACAAATGTCTGACTGCAACGAGAATAAAAATATGGAAAAACACCCGTGGTACTGACTGTAATATGAAATGCTCAAAATGTAATGCGTGTAATTACTGTAAAATCCCGATTTGATCAGACCTACAAGCCAAAGTTTGTCATAAGCTTAAACTCTTCTGCTCACAGTAACTCTGTTTTGCCCAAATACCAAAATAAACAGCAAACATTCAACACTGTTATTAATTTTCATGTATATGATCCGTCTCTTCTTTGTTCAACAGATGTAGTGTTTGATGTTGGATTTAGCTGTGTTATGGCTCTGAATTCAAGATTTTGAAATAAAAAAATGTTTTCCGTAAACACATCTGCATTTGATTTGCAGTTTTGAGATAGCAGCGCTGTCCAGTGGCCTCACCTGGGGATCGAATTTATCTGAAACGTAGCAGAGTTTGACTGCTGGCCTTTGGTGATCGCCTTATCAAGCGTAATTAAATAAACAAGATCTGTTTTTTCAAGTGGTTCACTGGAAGGTTAAGGGAATGGGTGATCGAGCTGATTTCATCCCGCCTAACATTCTCCTGTCTGCCCCTCTCTGGCACGCGATAGGTCTGGAGCAGCTGCGAGTGAGTGGACGTGTGTGTAATGTGGATGGCTTTGTAAACATTAGTCTCAGAGGCACAAAAAGGCAGAGATGAGGCAGAGGCAGAGGTGAACTGCAAAAAAATGCCCTGTCAGTTAGCAGCGTTCAATATGTCGCCAAAGGCAAACTTTGCACAGTTAATATGATAGCAGGATATGGCATAAAACAGGGAGTGCAGACTTGACACACGTATAGATCAGAGGACATCAAAGAGGCACTTCCCACCTCGTTACGAAGAGAGACGCCAATTATAACAGCCTTATGTCTTAATCTGCGCATGAATGTTTGCTGGCTGGCATTATCAACCATCCGCAGTAAAGCTTGTGGAGGCTGTGTTGGGGAAAACATTTCCGTACCTGAGAACTTCTCTGATATTTCTTCAGTCTGAACCCGCAAAGGAGCCAGTGAATGCCAGACCCCCCCCCTCTTAATCTTCATATGTCACTGTCACTCCTCTGCAAAAGCAGTATATCTGCCGCTTGCAGAGCTATTTGGCTCGAGATGGAGTCACAGGCCTGCCTAAACGGGTTGGATTAACGGCACTTTCGGTCCCTGTCTGTCTCGCACCTTTGCAGCACTGTGAACGAGTAAATAGCCTCCTTTCAGCCGACTGGAAGGAAGTTCCCCTGGGAGAGATGCACATTCAATCATATATCATCCTTCGCCCTTGGCCTGCGCTCGGGCCCGATTCTGCCTACATCACCCATGTGTTTTTCTCAACAGCATGCCAAAAAGACACAGTAACAGAATGTGCGGGGTGACAGTGACCGACCACTTTTAAGTCACCTTGCTTCCACAAATAATTTACTCTTTTGTTTTTACCATGTAGCGTTCCCAAATTTATTCATGCAGTTATCTTGAGTTTGTTCAAATGTACTTATTTAGTAGGTATCGTCAACTAAAAATCGTAATATATCATTGTCAAATGAATATATTGTATATATTATTGTATATATTGTATAAACGTAAATATTTTTTTAAATATATACTGTGTGTGTATTTGTTTATACATAATGTACACCGTACACATGTATTATGTAAATAAAAACATTGTCATTATTTGACAACACTAATTTATGTGAAAAAATAATACATTGTTCAAAAAAATGGCATAGTGTATGAAAACACTTCCTATTGTGTGTTTTTGTTTGAACTTTCTAAGATGAGACTGGTTACAGCTAACATTCTCTTGTCATTTACTGTGACTGTCAGGAAGGTTTTTATTTATTTATTTTGCTTAAGCATTTAATGAATTTACTTAAAGTACTTTAAGCCCTTTTGTTTTAATATTTGTATTATTCTACCGCTTTTTCAAATGTAAAAAGTAGATACTTGAAGCACTGTATTTTGATTGTGTAAGTCATGGCCAATACTTTTATTAAGCAAGGAAGGACACATTGAATTGTTCTTGCCATAATAATAAAGATATTTCTATTGTTACAAAATATCTATAGTTTTAGATACGTTTTCTCAGCTTTCTATTCATCAAATAATTCTGGGGGGAAAAATAGTTTTTCATGTAAATGTTAAGCAGCAAAAACTTGGATAATAAAAAGTGCATTTCTGTTGCATTAAATCAGCATATTAGAATTATTCTGAAAGATCATGTGCCTTTGAAAAATCTGTTTTTTTTTCATCACAGGAATAAATTATTTTTAAAAATAAATTCAAATAGAAAAGACGTATTGTAATATTTCACCATATTACTGTATTTTTTAATTAAATAAAAATAGCCTTGGTGAGCATAAGTGACTTTTCTTAAAAATAAAAAAAAATATATATATATATAAAATAAACTTGAAATTGTACTGTATCTTTTCTGAGGTAGAACCTCTAAGCTCACAGTAGGTGCATCTCGAAAAGACTTGCACACATTATTGCTAAAAATCTAATTTTCTAAGCCCAAAATGAATGGTATTTTTACTTCTTGAACCCTGTTGTGCTCTATTACAGTAGAACTGTCTAGATGACACCATTATTGCATTGTGGTCTGCTCCGATGTGGTGAACTTCTACTGAAGCTACTCTTAACAAAGACTGATTATGGTCTTGCGAGACTCCAGGGTACCAGGTTCTCTGGAGGCTCCTCTTGTCGCAATTAATGTCCAAATAACAAGAAATTACATTGAACACACCAAGGGAGTAATACACTGCAAAAGAGGTAACAATGTATCACGACTAGCATACAACATTATAAAGGCCATTTCTTTGTGTATTTCTCATTGTGGCCCTGGATGTTTGTCTATACAGTATATCACGTTTAAATGCACAGTGACTTGTTCCCAGGTTTCCCATCCACTACTAGTCTCTGTGGTGAACGTAGATGCTGCAATGGCTTGGTCCATAATCCATCCTTGGTCTCCAAATGCAGTGTTGAATGCAGCAAACATGTTTCATTTCAAACAGCAAAGTTTCTTTATGACCACAGACTGGGTAATATGTATATGGACAATAATATTGCAGAGAAATAAGAATGGATGTGATTGTAGATCACATCGAGGTGGCAGCAAGAAAATGTTCTTCTCTAACCTCTCATAAAGTTTAATGGGGTGGGTTATTATGGGCTCACAACAGTATAACTCATGAAAATCAAAGCGAGGTGCGTTTGCTGCGTCTGCGCCTGTTTCACACCCTCATACACGCCTTTATCACATCTGGAAAAGGAACGAGTCACACCATTGACACTGTTAATTCATAGTTCTCTCAAGAGGCTTCGAATGCCTCTTTCACTTTATAACAGTCCGGAAATTAACACAGACTCTTTGAAAGACATATCTGAAATTGTGAAAAATCATTGCTAATTTTATGCTTAAAATGAGCTGCACATGCTTTAGCCGGACAAATGCAATTGGTGCTTTTATGTCACATTTTGAAAAGATCTGATAGTGAATGCTTTATCACATCTGGAAAAGAAACTAGTCACACCATTGACAGTGTTTATTCATAGTTATCTCAAGTGGTTTGAAGTGCTGCTGCTTCTTCTGATTTTATTACAGTTTGAAAATGAACGTTGGATCTTTTAAAGATCTTTAGAAGAAACTGAAAAAATCAGTGATAGTTGTTCACTAACAAGCTGGACACATGTAATTAGTGTTTTAATATGTGATCTGGACCACAAAATCAGTCGTGTATAGAACGGGTGTATTTGTAAAAAAATACACAGCATGGGTCAAAATTATTTTCTTTTATGCCAAAAAAACATTAAGATATTAAGCAAAGATCATGCTCCTTGAAAATATATATATTTTTATTTCCTACCTTAAATATATCAAAATAATATGCATTGCTAAGGATTTCATTTGGACAACTGTAAATGGTATTTTCTCAATATTTAAATTTTTGAATCTCAGCTGAATATTGTCCTATCTTAACAAATTATACATAAATGGAACACTTATTTATTCAGCTTTAAGATGATTTATAAATCCCAGTTTCCAAAAATGGACCCTTATGACTGGTTTGTGGTCCATGGTCACTTATGTTAAATGTATGGACATATGATCGCAAAATATGCCTTTTTTATGTCACGTTTATGGAAAATAATAATAATGAGCGAATGCCTTAATCACATCTGGAGATGGAATAAATCACACCATTGACACTTTTAATTCATAGCTATCTCAAGTGGTTTGAAGTGCCTCTTTGACTTAATTACAGTTTAAAAAATGAAGATCAGATCTTTAAAATACAGTTCTGAAATGAGACAAAATCATTGTGTACACTTTTTATGATTGGAATGAGTTGTGCACGTTATAGTTGGCCGAATGTAATCATTGCTATTACGTCACATTTATGGAAAGATCTGATAGCGTGCGAATGACTTTCACGCAAATTGTAGAAGGACTTTCTGGAGTGTTTTAGAGCCTGCAGAATTTGGGGTCAAGCCATTACCCTTCTTAATGTGCTGTGAGATTGCATGCTAATTGATGCTGCACGCTAATTGATATTAGCGCTCGTCATATTTATTTTACACATTTGTGGACATCACAAAGGTGTCTTTTTCAGTAATGTTTCTTGACAAATCTTTCTTGCACATCTTGCAATAATCTGCCATATGTGTGCTATGTTACCTGCTAGCGGGCGGCTTGCTAGAAGAGAAAAAGGGTTGAGTAAATCAGCCGGAATGGCACAAAACAAAAGGAGCAGGTAACTAGCAGGGGAGCTTTCCAGTCAAAGGTGTTGTTGTGTGATGAAGTGAAGGTTGGTGCGGCGCCCTCTCTCCTCCCCAACTCCCCTGTAGCGTAACGCCCCACATCCTGGGGGAAATCTCGGCAGGCTGTCTCCAATAAGAACATGTGCTGAGGGAGAACTCCAATAAACAATCCAGATCCTCCGTTGCTCTGTCTTTTCGCTGCACTTTGGGCGCCAGGTAACCTTCTGCCAGGAGCTGAGTGGCAGGTAGAGATGTTTCTCTCTATTTTAAGCAGCGTCTAACAAGCCTCGTCAGACAGACTGCAGGGGCCTTATACTCACTGCTGGCATAACTCAAACAGAGAAGCCAGCAGGCTCACCATCAGCCAAGCACCACCTGCTGCCCAGCACCTCCGCAGAGCTCTGTAGAATCCCGAACGAATGTACACACACACATGCAAGCACCCACCTCTCGTGAGTTCGCTGATCGATATGAACCCCCCAGTCAGAGAGTCGCTCCGCAGGGAGGATGCGTTCTGAGATGAGAAGGTTAATTTGGGGCCGGCGGCCTCAATCACTGCAGACTCCAAGTAAATATGCTCCTCAGATGAATAATGCAGATTCGACCGCAGCTGAAATCTCAAGTGGAGGGATTTGTGATGTGCTCGGGGTGTGAGAAACTGCGGTCGATGAAGGGGAGATGAGTCTGCGGTTTGAGTTGCGCTTCGTTTTTGTCACGCCGCGACTCTGTGGCGTGGCAAATGATGTCTGTGCTCAAGAGGATAACTCCGCAAATGAAGACAGTGCTTGAGCTTTTGAGGGTTCCTGAAAAAGATCTGAGAATTTGACGGCTGTGTACATGACGAAAGAATCCAGAAATACCTTTTTGGATAAAATTAGCACTTTATGCTGACTTTTTTCTGCTGGTAAACAAAGTAAAGACTGAATTGCTTCAGAAAACATTCTTAAATTAATTCTTTAGGGAGTGTTCTTGCAGCAGGTGGCAGCGTGGGCACTTGTTGAAAATGTCAGCTGCACCTTTAAGAGGAGCTCAGGGGGCAAAGGGAGGGCCGGGTTGTCAAGTTGACGACTGCTAGAGACAATACAGTCTACACCAGGCTTGTTAAAAAAAGTACAACGCACAGGTATGAGCGCAGAGTAACTTGATAGAGATGTGTTGGAGGAGAAAATCAAGCAATAAATATGTTCAGATGTGTTACCTGCCAGTACAGCTGTGGGGGTGTACTTTAATTAGGGACTGATCCATGTGATGTTTGCGGTTCAGTGAATACTGAGCTATCTGTGATAAGTTGTAGACATGCGCTTTTTATGGTATAATCATCCTTGGATGCTTAGAAAGGCTTGATCCTTTAGCTCAGGGATCAAAGAAGCTCGCTTAGCTAGTGTACTCTCCGAATCGATCTTTGCTTGTTTAATACCGTGTTACTTGGGGTAAGTATTCTGCAATTGATTAAAAAATGTCAAAAAAAATAAAAACAGACCATATGCAACAGTCCAAAAAAACTAGAATCATAACAGCTTTTCTTTTTGTAGAGTAGCTTATGTAGGCTTTGACTGCAGTAATGCTCTAAATCTAGTTTGCGATTTTTCACTGGCAGAGGTTGGAGCGAGTTCACATTCGCAACGGGGAGTGTCAGAGGACAGGGAGCAAATGTTGCACTCTCACATGACGCCAGGCAGCCGGGGCACCAGGGGCCGGAGAATTGTCAGTCGGTGTCTGGGAGGTGTGACTCGTGTGACATTCACGTCCTCCGCAATTATCACTGCTATGATGTGTGAGCATTAATGATGTATGAACGTTCGGTGGGAGGTTGGAAGGATGCAGGGAGTCTGCAATTTCAAGACCTCGTTATCTGGAGGAAACTAAAAGAGTAAACCCTGCTTTGTTGTACTTCACGATGCAACCTGTTTAGAAGGTTTAAAGTCGACCTGACAGTCAAAATGGACTTGTTTGCTTAATGCACAGTTCCAGAGTGAACATCTTTGTAACACTGCATTCAAAATTAACTATTTGCTTTACCTCCGATTTAGGGATGGGTGATATCATTTAAAATACTGAAGATATTGATACAATAAAGTAATTTCTGAGGATAAAACTGGTAGTCATATAACAAGAGCCATTTTTAATGGTTAATTAAACATACAGTTATTTATTAACAACAGTTATAGAACATGATCAATCATTTAGCTACTTCTGTAGTTGTTTATTTCATATTACTCTTTATTAGCCAGAATAAATGTAACATTTAGCTTAGTCGTTATTTAATTACAGTAAATATTTTAATATACATTTATTTTTATGACCGCTTTCAGCACTTTTTGTGCAGATGATTTAAAGATGAAGATCAATCCTCTCAATGCCACATCTGTATCTGAAATGCCAATATTTCAAGACTGATCTTCCCATCAATACTTTTGAATGACATCCCTTTTATAGATGATGTCATGGCAGTGCAGGCTATTCTTTTTTTTAATTTAATATTTTAAATACACTTAAATCATTGTTGTTTTTTTTATATTTTGAAGGCCCCTTTGATTTTCGTTGCATGACCTGTGAAAATGGTTTTTTGTATATTTTATTTTGTGTTCCACAGAAGAAAATAAGATGAGATTTGGGGTGCGTAAATCACAACCTTTTCATTTTTCATCCCTTTAAACAAATAGCCGAACAGTTTTAATTTGGCTCCATTTCGGCATGAAATGCTCACTTTTCATGTGCAAATCAGTTCCAGGCAGATACAATTATATTGTCCTTCATTTTTAAATTTCTTAAGCTATTTCATCTGAAAATATGTCACATTGCAGAAATCAAACTTTGAAGCGATATCTGGAAATGAAGAGAACACTATGTAAAGATGAAATGCTCAAGTAAGCTGCAGGTGTATATCCTGGCTGTAGTAGAAGACAACATAAGCCAATGGTAAAATATTCACTCTCTTTCCAGAAAACAAGATAAAATGAATCACAATTAAGCCATTTGAATAGAAAACTTGACCTAACAAGCCTGGATTGTGGCCCTTTTACCGAAACAGACAAGATGTCTGATTATCACTAATTAAAAATGATTAAGCACCTACTTACCTGCGTCGATAACCATTGATTGAGAGGAATGCTGATGCAGGGAACATTCTGGAAGAATTCCAAAACACTTTCAAATTTCTTCTCTCAAATCAGTGCGGATGCTCATTGACCAAACAACTAATCATTAAAGTCCTTTGCTTCATTCTCTCCTTTAGAAAGCTCATGGGTTCATCTGCTTCCTCAGCTGCTCGCAGGTTGCCATATTAATTGAAAGCAGAGGGAAGTGTGACGGTAGTCTATTTTAGTCTTCCAGCATGCTGAAAAAGTCATTTGTCATATTTTATAATGCACTGAGATTGGCAAAAACTGCAGGCCTTAGCATATAAGTCAGAGACATCTGGTTTATAACTAGGAAAGTTTCATTTTAAGGCTGAAAAGAAGCACTTCATTTATATGCTGGGTGTTTGTGGGCTCTGAATTCTTACTTTACTCATGATGACTTTATTTTCACCCCAGGTTCATGACACAGCATTATGTATCGTTAAAGGTACAGTTTAACCCAAAATTTTAATTCTGTCTTCAGATGCTTACCCTCATCTCGATCCACACCTGATTAAAGGAAGTCATAAAACAGAAGGGGGAATTTTGAAGCATGTACTGGTTGTTTTTAAGCTGTTCACTGATAATCTTAACTCTGACATGACTGGATCATTAATTAGTGAGTTTAATGGATAACTAACCCAAAAATTAACATTTTGTCTTTAATTACTCACCCTCTTGTTATTCCCAAACTATAAGACCTTGTTTATCTTCGGAACACACATTAAGATATTTTTGAACCTGGTTCTTTAAACCTGAGCTCTAGATGAATGTGACTGAATAATTCACACCCTTTTGTGAACCAACTAATGAACTAAAAAAAAAGAATGACTCAAAAGAATGATTTGTTCACCAATCAGACATTGCTATCACTTTCATTAACTTACTAGAAGAGCAAGGGTGGATGCTCAGACAAGAAGTGAATCCCTTAGTAATTGAAAAACAAAACATGATAAGTGCTGTTCTGTATCTTCCTAACTTCAACTCTGACACAGATGCTTGAAATCTGAAAAAATATGAATATTTCATAGATTTGCTTTCTAACTTGCTCACTTCTGTGTACTTGCCCTACAAAGTGAATACAAGGCTGTAAAAGAAGCTGCCGTCTAAAGGCAATCTTTGAACTGAAGGGAATTTTTTGTTTTTTGGATTGGGTTAAGAGTCCTTTCAACAACTGTTTCCTCCAGAACTCATATCCATAATTAATAAAGGTTGGAGGTACAAGAGCATTAGTATAGTGAGAGAGACTTGGCTCATGCAGCAAATATTTGATCATTGCTTCTGCTTTATAACCACTCTGATAAATTTCTGCTTTGCACAAATGTATTAATTATAATGTGATGAAGAAATGTGCAAGGAATGTACTTGTGTCAATTAATTTGTTTTGTCAAATTAAGATTTTTCTCTAGAGGATTTGTTTATGAAAAGCCACAATGGAATTAGTCTGGGTAGAAGAAGAAGGTGGGTTTTGCCGACCTATAAAGTATACAGCCTGTGTCTTCGTCATGTTCAAGCAGGTGTAGTAACCATGGTAACAACAGAAACAGGATGCTGTGTACAGTGCATTAGAGATAATAGCTCAAGTCGCTAGGATTATACTACTAAGGGCCACACATATATCTGTCTGTCTGTCTCCATTACTGTTGTGTCTATCATTTGTACTGTTTGTCTACATGCACACACACACACACTAGGTTTCTATGAATTGCTGGGACTTTCCAAAGACTTCTTACTTATACTGACCAAACTATATTTTCTACCCCTATATTTCTGCTGTTCTAAAGCACTGAACATTACCATCACTCTGTTCTCCTATTTGATAATGTGTAATGACGAGATTAAACTTTATTTATCAAATGCAGAGATGGTCTCTGTAGTCAAGACGATGATAATTACTAGAAATCAGGTGTCCCCAACTAAGCAAGCCAGAGGCGACAGTGGCAAGGAACCAAAACCCCATCCATGATAGAATGGGGGGAAAAAACCTTGTGAGAACCAGGCTTAGTTGGGTTCAGTTCTCCTCTGGCCGGACGCCCAGCACCTAATTTCCAGTTCAATTTTAAACGCGTTGGATTGTGGAAATGACTTATAGTTTTTGTGTGTGTGTTTATGTGTATCTGGATCCGGCTATCTGTCCACGGAGCTCATCTACAGTTGGTGTTCTGGTCTCTAATGAAGATAATGTCTGTGTGGTGATACTCCATCTGATCTGGATAGGGACTGAGGAGCAGAATAAAAGAGAGAGAGACTAATATTAGTGCAGATGCCATTCTTTTTACGATGTAACGATTACACAGTGTGTTAAGGAGAGTGTCCCCGGTTCCGGGTGGTCTAATTAATGCAGCCTAACAATCCTTTAACAGATTTGATTAATAAATATGTATCAGTGTGTTATATATAAGCCAGAGTAAAGAGATGATGTGTCTTTAATCTAGATTTAAACTGACAGTTATCTATCTATCTATCTATCTATCTATCTATCTATCTATCTATCTATCTATCTATCTATCTATCTATCTATCTAT
>JAUYWG010000048.1:8235034-8252078 GCA_034779775.1 Enteromius afrohamiltoni
TAGCACTTCTAGCAAAGAACAGAAAGATTGTGACCTTCTTTAGCTGAAGCACAACAGCGGCCCATGTGTTGAAGACACGATCTTTGCTGTCTGAGGGAAATGTGGACACACTCATATATCTGAACTTAAAAAATGATTGAAATGGAGTTCCATTAAAAAAAAAAAAAAATCTTTTCTTTCTATTAGTTTATAACTACTGCAATATTACATTTCATTTTTTATAAGGAGCATTTGGTTTTGGTTATAAAGGAGGTTTTGTTTTTTTTTGCTGCTAAAAAGAAACCCCAGAAGATATGTGAAGCATAGCTCTATTGTTGTTCAAAGTAAAATAAAAAAAAACAAGATCATACTTCTATGTTAGTTTAATAAATAAAAATGTGAAATGTTTTTATTTTATTTTATTTTTGCTGTATCGCAAACATACCAATCCACGACACCACTGTATCGTATCGAACTGAACCAAGATTTTTGTGAACAGTTACACCCCTAATATACAGTGTGTGTTTATATATATATATATATATATATATATATATATATAATATATGTAACATATATAATATATGTGTGTGTGTGTGTGTAGACTGCAGTAATGATGTCCTTACTTTGCACCACTGGTTTGAGAAATGTCTTGGGCAGTCAGTGAGTGCGCTAATACCAACACAAAATTTCTGATTGTTTATTTCCGCCGCTTGGTTGTGGTCGCCACCCCTAACATCTTCATCCCTCCCCTTTAAAACCTGTGTGCTTTGCTGGCGTCACATCATTAAAACGAAGCTCTCTTTATGGCTGTTTTGCTAAATAATTGGTTCCTCTGCTCCCCCTCTCAGTGGCAGGGGGCCAGCATCTGCACAAGCTGTTTGATGTGTTGGCCAATAATAGTTTCACCGAGTTACAGTGTTTGGAAAAGATGCTTTGGAGATGTTTCCCACTGCCAAACCCCCTAGTAATAACACCAGCTCTGAAACAGCTGCTGTTAGTCTACAGCAGGCCTCACTGTACACAGCTAGAGACAATAAGCATCTCAACCCACACACCAAATTGAGTGGGGTTTCCCTCTCTGTTAGACTAATGAATACAGAAGTGTTTTTTGCTGGCTGTATGCAATGCTGCGGGAACTACTCTAAACGGTTGCTTGCCAAGCTATAAGTAAAGCACGTATAATGTAAAGCTGAAGTATGACATTTTTTAATGTTAAGTACGTTCTTCTGCATCCCTGCTGTGTAGACAACTATGAATAAGCCATTTGTAGGCTGATTTCCCTGTGGCTCTGAGGTTCTTTTAAATCATCACTCTGTTTGTTTTGTGCATCCTGACCAATCAGATACATTGACTCAGTGTATGCACTGTGTTATTCAAAGCAATGATGTAATGTTTTGTCTGGCTGCATCTCTACCTGCTGGAAAAGTTGGTTGTTGAAATAGAAATGGAGCTGTTTTCTAAATGACTAATGAATTGTAGTTAGGTTATTTGTGTTGCCAATTTTAGGTAGTTGTTCCTCAAAATTGGTTGTCTGGTTTTGTGTGGTGACCCTCAGGGGAGACATAAGCGCGTAATCTCAGTAGTCCTGTGTTTGACCTCTACACATAACCCTTGTGTGCTCACTGTGAGTAAATTGGTACAAGGTTGCACGATTGTCGAGTGTCACCAAAGGTCATGTTGATAAAACAAACAGATGTGACCTTAGGCTTGAATGCAGTTTTGTGTATTTGATTGTGTTTATGAAGCAAGAGAGGCAGAGCGTTATTTTTAATAAATATTTGTAGTATTTTAAATATTACATTTTTAGATTTTACATTTTTTACTACATAAAACCAGATAAAAAATAAATAAAAAAAAGGTAAATAAATAATATAAATATATATTTTTTTATATGTATTAATATGTTTTATGTGTATTTATGTATCTCTCTCTCTCTCACACACACACACACACACACATATATATAATTTTTACTAATAAATGAAAAACTATTATTAATAATATTTGCTTTGTGATCTATGTAGTGACTAATAAACATTACTAATAACAACAACTCCAAAAAATCTCTTTAGCTCTTTGCTGTTTTGTAAATGCACCCCTTTCCCTTTGAGACCTCATTTGAAGCACAAAAATAGGCCACGTCCTCCTACAGCAAAACACCATTAAATCTGACACTGGTGTTTTTGGCAAAAAATGGAAACTGTCAAAAAGGTAACAGAGAATGAGACATAAAGTCAAATGATCTTATTAGGACATGAAGCTTAACTTCTAGAAAAACAAAAAAAATACTGAATTATTATGAGACACTTTTGTACTACAGACAAAACATACTTCATCACAAATTCGACACACTGATGCTATTTGAGTAGCTTCGTTCTCTTCCCTAAAGTTTGAATTCTGTTTTTCCTTCTTTTAAATTTATCTCAGAAACCAGACTGTCTTGTTTTGGGAGGTTTTAACCCCTGGAGGCAGTTATTTTGAGCTTACCTACACTAAAGCCTGAGGTAAAGCTGGTGCCGTGCGCAACCACTCCAGACAGATTGGAGTAATTTCCATTGACAAAGCTGTCAGAGGAGCTACAACCTCCTGAGCCGAGATGGATGCTGAGCTGGGGGGGGGGTGCCAGTCTCCCATGATGCACTCTGCTCCTTCACATCATCAACTCATTTCATAAATGACCATAGCAAAGACAAAGAAAGAGGGAAAATCTGTTGTTTGTAGTCAACATTAACCCAAAACAAACCCTAATTATACCCTAATACAATAGTTTTGGTTGCATTGTGAACATCTTTTTGCTTCATTTACCTTTCTGGTCTTGTTACAGTCTTGCTCTGGCTTTGAAACAATGTAACTTTTCAGATGTCAATCACTAAGTCTTGTTTTTTTTTTTCAACCCTTCTCCACCAGCCATTTATTTTGCCTCTGTGCTTATATATAGATAATTTTGTGGCAACAGAGAGTGGGATGGATAGCAACTGCATTGTTAGTGTACTGTACAGTGTTTCTTGCTTTATTCTCAGTATTGATGAAACAAACAACAAAATATTTTCTTTGGTCTCTTTGTGTTTGTGATCTTTTCAAAATCTTACCTGGCCTCTGAAACAACTTTCCCTTGTCGATGACATCAGCAAGGTTTTTTTTTTTTTGTGATAACATATTATGTTTAAAGAGTTGGATGCACAGATGTATTGCCAACAGGAAAACATACTGTATTTATTGCTTTTTTTTTCAGAAATGAGGAAGCAAACGGTGAAATCAAGTTTGCAGTGTTGAAATGGTTAGGATACAGATTATTCCCAGTTACTTTAAGTAATGTAACTAAATACTTTTGATTATTTTTCTAATTTTCTAGTGTATGTTTTTAACCGTTAATCATTTTCAAACACTCAAATCAAGCAGGTTAACCTTACAATTGTACTCAACATTGATTACTGTCAGACGCAATTATTTATTATAACATATGTTATTATATGAAATAAAGCACAACCACCACAAAATTAGACTTAGCACCTCTTTTTACTTTGAAATTGTTCTGAGGTTAAATACAGGTTTAAAATCATAACAAGAAATAATAAATCTTAATATAAGAAATATTCAGATGTAACCCCCTTTTCAATCCACATTTTAAAATTTTTCTCAGTAGGTTTAATTGATTACAGTTGCATTTATTTTGTAATTAAATTGCATAATTTTGTGTTTATGTTATGTTCTGTGTGGACCCTATTCATTGGTATTTTAGTCTTTGTGTCTTTGCCTACAGAAAAATGTACTGTATTTGTTACTTTGTTCTCAGTATTGATGAGGCAAATAATGACATCTGTTCTTTGGTATGAAATCTATTCTCTTGTCTGTTTGTCTTTGTAATCTTGTTGTTTTAATTTCTTTCTACCAACCATCTGTTTTGCCCTGTGTTATAAAGGTTTAAAGTTACAGGTCAGCTAGAGTCTGATGCATAGCAGCTGCATTGCTAACATTTGTTGCCTGGTTCTCAGTATTAATGAGTCAAATCTGTTTTTTTGGTCGGTTTGTCTTGCTTTGCCTCTGAAACGATGTACCTTTTTGGATGACATCACAAAATCATTAGAAATTTTTTAGCTCCTCTTCACCAACCACCTGTTCTGCTTGTATGATAGTTATTTATGGCTCATTTTGTGGTAACAGAACAGTTTTAGAAAGTCGGACGCATAGCAACCGCATTGCCAAACAGGAAAATGTGCTGTATTTGTTGCTTTGTTCTCAGTATTGATGAAGCAAACGATGAAATCTATATGCCCTTACACCGTTACTGTAAAATGCAACGTGAGACACTAACCATATAAATTTTTTATGCCCCTGCCTTGAGGGTCTAGGGTGAGACGATGAACAGATGCAGGTTGAGGAGGCGGTGCGGAGAAGGGATAGATAAAGTACGATATGAGAGAGAGGAAGGGTAGGGAAAAGGGAAATGTTGCTGAAGCAGCATGCCGTGTGCTGCAGGTGTGGGATTGTGGCGCGCGTTCCCCTGGGCTCTGAGCTCCAGGCCTGTCACCTCTGTTCACTGTCCTCAAATCAAAACCACCCTCGGCCTTGCGACCCACTCACTGCATGTCACCTGTCCAGAGTGGGATGCAAGGTGACTTTGTCTCCATGATTCCAGAATGACAGCTGGAGTTCTTATTTTGAGACTCCTGCCGGCTCTTCTTTCTTTTGCGGATGCCCCCGCTACAGACCTGTCCATGCGCCGTGGGTTGAAGGGAGCGAGCTGAGCTTTTCTCAGTAATAATGCAAACCAGTGGCCCCTCTGTCAGCGATGACGTCTGTTATGTTTCTAGCCATCTGAAGAGAAGTGAATGTTGTATTTGTCACCTGAATGGTGGTCTCAAATTGAACATAAAAATATGATTCTCCATAATAAAGCATGTCAATGTGAAACTGGCATTAAAATGTTATTTATATTTAGTAGCATGAACCATTTCTGAATTTTAAAAAAAGTGATATTGATTGTGGGAAAATGTTTTTTTTTATCAGTGAGAAGTTGATTGGGTTGTTACAAGAAAAAGGGCTTGGTGATGACATGTGGAAAGGAAAGTTGATTTAGAGGTGGAGCAATTTATTAGATTTTGATGAAAGGTTATATTGATAAATCAAGCATCTGAATGTGTATATTCACTACTATATGGTATGCCAAAAGCAGCAGCAGCATATTAAATGTCTTTTATATTCATTGTACTAATTAAACAGTAAGTTGACTGCTTCTGCTGAGATTCTGAAGAGTGTGTTCATTGGACACTTAACTATCCCGCAAGGCAGCATCACATGATGCCAACATGGCAGATGTGGTCTGTCCAGATTGTATAACTATTACACATCATCTTTTATATATTTTTTAAAGAAATTATTCATTTTATTTAGCAAAGGAAGTTGATCAGAAGTGGCTTTTTTTCTTCTTCTTTGAATGTTTCTATTAATCAAAGAATCCTTTAAAAAGTAGTATAGTTTCTGACAAAATATTAAACAGGACATGATAATTATACTACCAAGCCAGCATATTAGAATGTTTTCTGGAGGAGACTGCAAAAAATTGGAATTTTGCATTATAGAAAGAAATTATATTTTTTAAAATAGCAAATTATTATATTTGATGGAACATAAAACCCTTTATAAGGGTCAGGGATTTAGACAGTTTGAGACAACATGAGATTTATACATAAACTAAATGAATAAAATTTTCACTGATGCATTGTTTGTTAGGATAGGACAATATTTGGCAGGAAAAAAAATCAAAACACAAAGAAAATTGTCTTTAAAGTTATCCAAATGAAGTTCTTAGCAATGCAAATTGCTAATCAAAAAATTTACGTTTTAATATTTTTACGGTAGGAAATTTACAAAATATCTTCATGGAACATAATATGATTTTTGACATAAAAGAAAATCTATAATTTTCACCCATGTGATGTATTTTTGGCTATGGCATCAAATATAGCAGTGACTTAGGCTATTTTGCACTGTATTTATTGTGTTTGTCAAATGAATACACATTTAAATGGGAGTGTACATAAGTTTTTTACTAAAAGCAGCATGACAGTATGCAAAACTAGACATAGCTCAATTAACTTTTTAACTTTTTCTGCAGAATAGTGTGCAGGAACATTTATAAAGAAAGCAAACAGGTGGTTTGATTTGGCTTGCAAGCGTTCACGACATGAAAGACTCCTTTTAATGATGTGGCGTATCTGTATAGACACTCATACAGACTAGACAAAAACATTATAGGACTTTTGAATATTTTGCAGCTAGAAACCTTGCTATTACTTTGCTCCACGGGAGGGTTTTCAGGCTAGCTAAGCTACTTAAACTAAAAACTAATGAATCCGAACAGTCTGAGACGCACAGTAAGAAATATATAAATAACAGGCAGTGGGCAGAGAGAAAGTAAGGAAGAAGAAAGATGTTTGTGTTTTGCTCCCCTGGGGCTTTCATGCGATGCCGTGCTTTGGCGGCATACTGAGATAAAATGAGAGTAACGAGATATCAAACTAAGCCGTCCACCTGTCTGTTCCTCGCTGCCTTTATCCTTGGCCAAGCCGCTCAGTAGCACGACTCCTTCTTAGGACGGTTATCAATATCAAACCCTGCAGTATTTCCACAGCAACACGACATGGGCCGCACTGACCAACGTTCTTGGCATTTCACGTCCCTGTCGAATATATATTTTGACACCAGCTCCCTGGCTGTTTTTTTAAAACGTTTCCCCCGCATGTCAGCTTGAACATGTAGGTGGTGTGAGAGAGATCTGTCTGCGAGTCTCACGTTGACTCACATTGACATCTGCCACAGTGTTAGAGTCGAGGCTTCGCAGACTCGCGGGAGTGCTAGCCCGCTAGGCTAGGCTAGGCTAGCTCTTTGATCGTTTACAGCAGGCCTGAACAATGACAAGGAATGGTAAACTGTGAATGAATAATCTGAATCAGAGCCTGGAGAGCGCGGTCATGTCCGTGCATAATTTCTCACCCACGTAGGGAACAACGTGACATAGCACCCCATCCACATCTAAGGGGGTGTTTGCATTGTTGATCCTGTCAGGTCCAGCAAATGCTTCCTGTTTACTGAATGACATTTTCGACAAAACAGTTGAGAGCCTTGAATTAAACCCTGTCCACTCCAGGGAAAAGAAAGCCAGGAGATGAGCATTCATCATCTGCATAATACAATCAAGATATCACTCACACACGTTCAGCCCCTCTAACCATTGAATAAAACATTTCAATTTTATATTTGTTTATTGATTCTCGTTCAAGAGAGCCATATGAAAATATTTGCACGAAAGCATAGAAATTTACAGTTGACTTGGTAACAGTGTTATTTCAATTCTTTCGAGATACTAATATAGTTTTTTAGTAAAGTAGTTGTGTGTTAGACATTCAATTTGTCTATTTTTGTAGACATGGTAATAACAGGAAAAACAAACACGGGAAGGAACGCTCAGAAATGATAGCCTGAGCAAATCAAGTGTCATGTGAAAATATGTGCACAAAAGCATAGAATTGTTATTGACTGGCTTGGTTACTGTGTTATTTTAATGCAGACCGATTGAGATTATTTATCATTACTATTTTTTAATTTTGCGCATGTTTTATTTTTGTATTTTCCACTTTTGTTTTTATATTAGTTTGAGTGATATTATTGTGTTTTTGACATTTATTAATTTTAGTTTTTATTTCAGTTTTACTTTTTTTTGTAGTAGGCCTACATCAAATTATGAAAGTAAAAAAAGAGTAACTGAAATAATGTTTTTACTTTTTTTTTTAATTTTGTTAACTAGATTTACTTTAAGTAAATTTTTTATTTAAATACACGGTAAAAAAAAAGAAAAGAAAAAAAAAGAAAAGAAATTTTTTTTTTTTTTAACTTACACCTATATATAGTGATATATACATAAATATACAATATATTTGTGGGGTTTTTTCCTCTTCAAGCTCTCCAGCAAATAAATTCTGCTTCTGTGAAGACGGGTCATGTTTTGACAAAACACTGCTGTGGTATGCAGCCGCCTTCGTGTCATTCCCGATTCACGGTGCGAAATTTGCCCAGATTGCCCACCAGCTGGGAAGAGATGGCATGGCATTATGTGTTTCTGCAGTGCCTCATATTGCTTCAGTGCTTCGACTCAAGTTTTGTCGCAATCAAAGCAATCTGTGACACTTCCTACTGCTTCTTTAAGGAGGCCTCTATTAGATCATCTACATTATGATGTTGGAACCTGGAACAAACAGGAAGAGTCACGGCGGGGGGAAATCTTGTTGTTCAGTTGGTTTGTTTTGCTTGTGAATTCTGGCCTGTGGCACCTTTATAGTTGATTCGACGCTTGTTTAAACATGTTTGTCAGTTATTCTAAAACTGCAAATGAAGCTTCTCCGGTTTGATTCAAGTGTTAATTGGCTCCAGACACAGATTGGCTTGTGCTTGTTGCATCTCTCGTAAGCGTCATCATTACACAAATGCTGTCCCGCGGGGGTGCTCGGAAAGCGTGTTTCACTTTGAATGCGAGTTTTAAAATGAAACACAAGGGTAAGCAAATTCCTCGCTATGAAAGCAGGCTTGCTATTTCCTTAATCACACCAGGAAAACTCATTTTTGATACGGGTGGCAATCTATTTGTAGCATGCGTTTTGTAGACTGCCAGGTAAGATTTCTTTCCCTGCTCTCTGAAAATAGCGTGCCTTTGACTGTGAGCCCTTTGTAGATTAAGCAAAATTCAGTTTGCTTGCTCAACGATGTGGGGGAAAGATGGATTTTTGCATTATTTCATTTTCTATCATCATGCTAGCCACCTCAAATCCAACAAATGGGAGCCAAGCAGCTGAGGCTCATATGTCCGATTCCACCGCTACCAATTCTCAAGCCAGTTCTAATATAACTGAGCCATCAGTGCGTGACAAACATCCGAGGAAATGGGTTATTAGTTGTGCATGGCTTACAGAGTTTATAAATACTAAGTGTTATTGTAAAGATAAACTGGTCTGGCTGAAGAGATGGAGGATGCGGAATCCGACTGTAAAATCGTTGTATGATATTGAATGTGAAATACGTTGATTATTATGTTGTTGTGTTACAAGTACCTCTATTAAAGCGCCATTTGGACAATTGAATGGACGTACTGGGTGTGAAGCGGAAAAAAAAGCAATTTTCTAGTCTTTTCTCTGCAACAATTGTTTTCCATCTGATAAATGGAAAATATTATGGAGAAAGTGGTCCCCTGAAGGGCCCTCTGTGATTAAACTCTGTTTTAGAAATTTTTGTACTCCCAAGTACATAATATTTAAGTGACATATTGCACACATTTTCCTTTAGAGGGAGTAGTTTTTCTGACTTCGCCCATTGGTTTTTCTGGTCAAGGGAAATGTTATTTTCTTTTGGTCAAGATTTGGTGTTTGAGAAACTTCTCTGTAGTCAAACAACATTCATGCTACACTGGCAGATAAGCTACTGGCAAACAGTAACTACACTGATGCTAATAGTTCCCCA
Source organism: Enteromius afrohamiltoni (assembly GCA_034779775.1). Lineage (NCBI taxonomy): Eukaryota > Metazoa > Chordata > Actinopteri > Cypriniformes > Cyprinidae > Enteromius > Enteromius afrohamiltoni. The sequence continues at coordinate 8,244,524 of JAUYWG010000048.1, forward strand.
AAAATAGAATTGCCCAATGGTTTACTCATCATCAAGCTTGGAGGTGCTATTTTTACTTGCAAATATCTGTTGCCTAAAAATGTTTAACGGAGCGAGGCAGATCTATGAATTGAATTTATTTAGATGCAGAATGTCTAAACGACTACATAAAATGGGAGCCTTTTCAGACACGCACTCCACAAGGCCACCGTCTCCTTTCACTTTACTCTCTTTGTGGTGAGTCACGAGCGGCTGGCAGTCATACGGAAACATCCCACAACAGACTGCATGGTAATTACACAATGGAAACTAATCAGCTGGAACATTGCTTCTTAATTAGCTGACCAAAATGATTGGAGAATGCGCCCAAGGGGTCATGTTCTGAAGAAGTCCCACAGCTCTTGGTTTGAAACCTTCTGCTTGCGCGCTCTTAAACCAGTGTGTGCGCCTGGACCGGATGAGGCATGAAAGACCAGCCTAGGAAAGTTCCATTGGATCTGTGGCAATCCCATTAGTGAGATGGAGATATTTTAAGGTTGGCTGCCGGTACGGCCGGACGAGCACTTGGTCTTTCCTCTCTCCGAATGCAAATGGCGATGAGGACAGGTCAGCTAATCCATTCTAATCAACTTTGCTGCAGCACTTTAGGAATTCATTAGTAAACAACTGGAGGGAAAAGGCATCTCAACAACAGCCAAATAGCCTTGATTACCATTCACAGGGATTTGCTCTGGACACTCGTGTTAGGTGTGAGATAAAGAGGTTGATTAACATATAGCCAAAGGCTCTCCTATTTAAAAAAAAAAACAAAAAAAAAAATCAGTTTCACAAGGGAAATGGGATTTTTTTGCTGATTTTAGGCTCATTCATAAAAACAAAACAAAAAATAACAATGAAATGTGTCATGTTCACTGCTTCCATTATAAAATTATTCTTCAGCAAAGTATTTATACATTTGTATAGCTTTTATTGTGGTTAATTTAATTAATATATGAAACATAAACATATGCGTAATATATGAAACACATTATTAATATATTGCATTTTGTAATAAAATATCAATTTCTGTGCAAAATAAGTGAATATAAAAACATTTGCTAAATACATACAGAACACACTCCCTCACATCTGTGTGTGTATTGTTAAGCCAAGATTTTTGTGCATATGTCTGATTTTCCTGAACATTTATATCAGATCTTGTCATTGAGGGTCACAATAAATGAATTGCTCCATGAATTAAAAAGATTCTAGTCATCGAAATATCACACTTAGGATTTGTACCAGCCGTCTTACAAATGCCAATAAATTCTGTGATTATTATTAATGATTTTTTCCACCACATCGATTCTTTGCCATCTTGTTATTCCATATTAGGACAGAGACGAGCCTGGTTATATATGACCCTGGAGAGCAAGCAAACTTTTCAAAGTTAAAGCCACAAGGCTTAGAAAATTGAATGGAATTACCTGGCTGACATATGTTGACAGCTCGTTGAGCTTAGGTTAACGTGGCAGTTTCAGGAGAGAACGTGCTTCACGCTCATGTCAGTGTTTTGAAGCTGACCATGACGATATGAAAGCTGTGCAATTGCACTCATAAAGCATGACCTTGTATCACAGAACTTGTGCACCTTGTGCAGATACATGCACCAAAAGTCAATTATTGTACTTTATTAAACTACACTGTGTATAAAGCAGAATCATTTTTATTAAACACCTTCGGGATGGTGCATTTTCCCTCTCTTACTAAGAATATTAAATCCAGCCACCCCGGTGAAGCACGCTCATAGTTTTTTTTAGGAGTGGATTTGCACTGACTAAAATAAATGTGGTATGAACTCCTAGCACAGCGTTCTGTTGCAGATGCATTATATAATAGTTTGCAGTGATGCTTGTAAAATACACACATAGTATATAAAGTATATATGTTGAAAATATTTACATGTATTTTTTTATATTCCTATAATTTATATAAAATATTTTTATTATATAAACATATTACTTTATTTCTTAAATACATTCATGTATTTACTGTATGTGTACATAATAAAAAAACATAACACTCAAAAATTTTAGGTAAACAAAAATTTTTATTTTGGATGCTATTAATCACGATTTAACCTTTTAACAGCACAATATAATATCATAGATATATATTTATACACACACACACACACACACACTTTGGTACTTTGATATACATTGGCCTTTGTGATCTCCGTTAATCATCTACTTGATATTATTTACGTAATACTTCAAGGTAGATCGAAGAATACCACATTAACCATGGTGCAAGTCTAAAAACATGAATAAAATGTATTTTAATATAAATTATGACATTGCGGGTGCCATGTCTCTGTGATATTATATTGTGAAACAATGATACTTTTATGACATACTGTACCATGCTACTAAAGAATTAACATTGCATTTACTTTGCGCTCCACAAAAAATGATGATCATGCTGTGGTACCCCTTTTAGATATGATGTGACAGCATTCAAACAGGTGGAATTAATGTCAAACTAGTGCATGATATCTTGTGACAAACATATGAAGCTGTAATCTGTCCCTGTTGAGTCTCTGAAGGTTAGCTGTCATCTGGAATGCTGCGAGTCCAGGAGAGCAGGACTGCATGATGTTCGCTCCACCTCGGAGGACAACATCTCAGAAGCTCCTTCCTTCCGGCCCGTCATTTCACCGGTGGATTGGGTGCCAGTTTGATATTTCAGTTTCTGTTTCGTGACATTTGGCTGACTGAGTGGAGATGGCGGGGACAGGTAGTGGCAGGTGAGGCTGAGGGAGAAAAAGACCTGTCATCTCCCCGGTTATCACAGCAGTGTGCAGATTTCCAAATGCCCTCTTTTCAAACAGCGGAGTATGTATTAACTGTAATGGTGTGACATGGCAGTTTGGAGCTGCAGGAGAGCTACTTTCCAGTGCTGCAGGCTCCCCAGCCCTCTTGTTCCCAGTACGATCTCAAACAGGTGGCTTGAAAGACAAATGGACTCTGACATTTAACATGAGAAACATAGGATGGTGTCAGAATTTTCTTCCCCCAGGTGGCCAGTGGAGAGCTGCACTGAAACAAATTTGTGAGATATGTGTTAGACAAGGTTTTTTACACCAAAAATAGTTGTAACTTCATTTTCAGTGACTATGGCAATTTGCAATTGAAGTAGTTTTTTTCCCCCTGTGTTTAAATTCTATCTGTTATTGGTTCAATTACTGTAGTTGTAGCTTCATTGCAACTGTCCAAGCACCTAATTAATGGAATAGGCCTTCGTAGTAAGTGTGGACAGAAGAGGTAAACAATATATATATATTTTTTTTTGGAAATTAAAATGATTGTAGTACGCTTTTAACTATTATTGCTCCTTAAAGGTCATGTTATTAAACTACTTCTGTCATAACACTTTCGGAGGGTTTAGTATTGTAATGTACATAGCCATGTATTGTTTTCATGCCGGAATAGATCTGCTTAGCTGCTGCTGCTGCTGTGAGTACAGAGACTTGCTACTGCCAATATATACAGTACAGTATGCTGCTGTTAGCAAGTAGGAAATACAGCTTCTGCAAACATAACATATAAAATAATCACTATATGTATATATTGAACATACACAAAATCATCCCATAGCAGATCTATGAAGGGAGAGCTGGGGGAGGTGGAGGAGAAGAAACCATCCAGCCGCACCATATAAATAATATTGTGATTTTGTTCCTTTTGTTAATATTGCAGATTGAGTTAAGAGTTTCACAACAGAACTTTGTATTCTGAGTTTTAATAGTGTTTTTAAATTGCACTTAAATAATTAAAGTGAATTAGATCAAACTGTGTGCTTCTATTTATATCAGAACTCTTAATTATTCCTCCGTCATCACACTGTTTTTAAAGTTGCATTTTCTACAAAGAAAGAGAAAGACAATTATTTAAGCATGAAAATTTTTTTTTTTTTTTCTTTGTAGGAATTAGAGATTTAATTGTTCGTTTTCCCTTCCAATAATTTTACATTTAGATTAGCTTTGCTGTTATCTAACAGTAAAAAAAGTATTTTTTATAATTTAATAGGGCTTCATATCTCTAAATAATATAAATAATACAATATCCATATTCATTTTATATTATAATTTTGTAATGCTTGAATTCACTAAATTAATAATTACAAAATAAAATATGAATACAAAATTAATAAATAAAATATTACATTATTTTTAGCTGCATCACTCTGCATTGGTAAATGATCACACATAAGTGTGTTAATGTTTGTGGTGTTATAACCACGTAGATTACAGAACCCGATTTTGTCATGTATTTCCGTATATGTTCTGGATTGGCCATATGAATATGTCTATATTTATCTCTTTTTATTTTAAAGTAGCAAGGAAAATCCTGTAATCTTTGTTGTGTCCCTTTTCAAAAAGTTGATGCAAATTTTGAATCGTGCATGGCAGGGGATGATTCGCTATAATACGATTATTGTGACAGGTCGTATCCAACGTTATATCATTGTCGACTTCAGCTTGAGACCTTTGAAATGTTGTGGGTGGTACCGCAGTCATGTCACCCTGGAGCATATGGTACTATTTGATCCGTCTGTGCCAAATAACCTCCTGAAAGGCTTCCTAGTGGCCGCACAATATTTGCCCTCCATATAGCTGCCTTGAGTCATGATTTATTGATTCATTTTTGGCATGAGTTATGGGAACTTGTGCCATGGTTCTGAAAATGAATAGCATAGGATTATATTCCCTAGATGGCACCTGAATATTAATCAGATACCTTATAATTTATAACAGTCAGCGTTCGGCTCTTTAATACTGTAAATTTGCCATGTTTTGACACTCTTGCTTCCGGATGACGGCATGAGCTGTTGCATTAATGTTATCAATATTTAAACCACATATGACGTAAAAAAAAAAAAAAAACAGCAGAAATGCTAGGAAGAATTGACGGGGAAAAAAACATCACTCGCTTTAATTTTCACACCGACGGCAGGCTGTTTTACGCCGCTGCCATCAGCGCACGCAGGAGCAAGAATGCGTGAAGAGTGCAAACTGTCATTTCTGTCCTGATGAAAAAGAATTTCAAACTCCACTCAGCATATAAATTGTCTGGGCTCTCGTGTGCCAATCGTGGAGGTTGTGGAGAGGGAAATAAGTAGAATTGAGAGCAAAAGGGAAATCTTGCCCGTCTGCATGCTTCCTGTAGTCATTTGCCAGCGATTAGATCTAAGAATAGCAGCTGCCATTAGCGTCCACGTCATTTCCATCGCTCGTAATCTTTTTGAAAGCCTGTCCCGTTCCACGTAACGCATGAATTCCTACTTTATCAACAGCCATACACATTTTATGAAATCTTTAAGTGGTTTTATGAAGATGACGAATGTAATTTCACATGCTATCGGAGCCTTTACTGTGCCATGTGTGCTAAAAGACTCAGCGGCGTCAGTAAACAGTAGAAGACATCCTGGATGATACACATGCATGGCGTGTGTAAATATTTCAGAGCTCTAAAATTTTATCAGCGGCTCATTCTGAGATCCCGGAGGTGAGCATGTTCCCAAAATGTTTCCGCATCGGTGCTCCGCGACGCCAAAAGCGGGTGACCCGAGTGTGTCGACACGGGATGCAGATCGGCCCGGGCAGGTGTCTAATGTCAGGACCGGCATAGAGCCGAGGTCAAACTCACCTCACACTGCTGACCCCTCTCTCTCAAACACAGGGCCCCGGAGATCCACCTGTCCAGATTGATTTCCGCAGTGCAAAGGATCTTTAGGTCTCCACAGACCTTTAGAAGAAACAACAGCGCTGAAAGATGGGAGGTTCTTCATCCGAATATGTTTGTCCTTCTGAAACTGACCTCATTTTTAAGCTTTAATTAAATGCTCCCGACTAACATCAGCCTTAATGACTTGACTGTCTGAGAATTTGCTTTGCAGGTGCGTGTTTGTGTGTGTGAGAGAAATGAAGCCGTGATGTTCACACGCACACTGTAATCTCCACTTTATTTTATTAACCCACACATCTGTAATTGCATTTCAGACAAGTTAAGTCTCCTCGTATTGCATTTCCTTTGCAAGGAAATGAATGCAGGAACCTTAGTGTGATCAGTCAGTGAAATGTTACGTAATGGCATTTTTATTCTGCTAATTTAATAACTAATGTAAACAACAAGAGGTATTTAACTCGCTAGAGAGCAGCTCAAATTTGCTCATCTTCCTTATGTACACCAACAACTCGCTCCTTCCTCCCACCTGGGGACAGAATAGGTATCGTGTGCTCCCCCACCACCGGAAACGCATCCTCCATCGCTTTTAATTTATCAGCTAGAGCAGCGTTTCTTTGAACATTCAAAACAGGCAGTACAAGGGCTGCAACCTGATCAATTACTCTGTCCTCTTTGCCTCCTGCCTCGCTTTGTCGTCTCTGGAGTCTGGCAAACAGCGTTCTCATGTGCTAATATTTACAGCGGAATTTCCAATATCACGCTTTCCTGCTTCATTCGCTTTCCTGTGTCGAAATTGCTTCCCTGTAGAACAAAACAATTATTTATGGTAAAATGCACTAGTGCATATTTTAGCGTGGCATTGCATAATTGTTTCTTTTTCCTCGCTTCTGGTGGGATCTTTGCGCCTTTGCTCCCTCCCCCACACGCGCATTATTTATTTAGCTATCATTGCGCGACTTTGCTTTGATGGACTGTGAAACGGCGATCAGGGGCCATTGCTTTGCTTTGCTGAGTTTTATATGCAAAACTCTTAACTCTGGTGTCGTCCTACGTAGGCACAGTCTTGGTGACGTGGCCTTCCTGTATTGTCTCTCTCTGGCCTACATAATAGCCGGTCCTCTGTTCAGAAGAATCCTGAGGGGCAGGTTTAATAACCCAGATAGATAGTGCTGTTAGATTTCTATCTGCAGGCACTCTGTCTCTGCCTGCAAACGACCAGGTGCCTCACTCTAAGCATTCACAATGCTTCCCCTCGCCATGTAAATAACATTTTTCACCAGAGAAACAGGTATTGAGAGAGAGAAAAAAAGGGTGTTTGTGAGAGAGAAAGAGAGGGGAAAGGAAGCCAGGTGAGAAGTATCACACTGCTGGTTCTATTTTGGAGAACGAAAATGAGCAATGTTTTTGTTTTGTGTCAGTTTTTGATTGTGCAAATGAGAGAAACCGTTAAGAATCGTTCAGAGAGTTCACACCAATTTGTACCGATCCCAAAGCTTTGTACTTTGTCCTCTAGGCAAAGAGAAACGTCTAATTATGTTTCAGGTTGTCTGTTATCAAATGGAATTAGAAATTTTCAGAACCTTTCAGAAAACTAGCCTTCGCATGAGGGGTAAGCTGTGTCTTCAAGGTCAAGGTTAAATAACTGATGAATATATGAATTATTATTTAATTTTTATAAATGTAATAAATATACAATTTATACCAATTTGTTAAATAGTAAAAAGAAAACGATAAAAAAAAATACTATTTACTAATGTATTTCATGTTGAAGTCATTTAAATGCATATTAACATTGTCAGTAACAAACTCATATGCATTTGATACCTAAAAAAAAAAAAATATATATA
>JAUYWG010000048.1:8252178-8283059 GCA_034779775.1 Enteromius afrohamiltoni
TATATACAGTATATGTATAAAATCAAAAAATTATTTACAAAGGGCAAGAATATTTTTAATAATATATTATTAATTTGCATTAAGGAGAATTCAAGGTGAAATCAAGCTGTTGTTCATCTTCCTAGCTGTCATTATTTAATTTAACCATCGTTCAGCAGGTCTTGTCATCTTCCTCTGGGCTTTATTTGTCCCGTTTCCAGTGTAATCCAGAGTGAATTTTGTATTTTAATATTAATAAGGTTTGGCAATTCTTAAGCAGTTGTGCGGATGCAGAAAAAATTGAGAACTTATTCATCCAGGGTTTCACCCCCGAGGAACTGGAAAATATGAATTATTACACCCATTTAATCTACTAATGCAGCCTCAATAAAAATCACATTACTGTAATTTAAATCCAGCTCATTAAACTTTTCCACAGACTCTGAGAGATTAAACAACTGTCAGGAAAAAAAGAAACAATATTGGGAAGAGTCTTATAAAGTTTGCGGCTAAATGATAAAAAGAGCAGGTTGCAGGATTTTTGGTAATTAAAACAGTGTTTCAAAAGCGCTGTGGGTTTTGGCAGGTGACGCATGCTGACCTGATTAACCTACAAATTGATATTAAATCTCAAGATGTCTTTCTTGGCACTCAGTTAATACAATCCGAAGCCTAATTAAGCAGTTAATACACCAAATTAGATGTAGTGCCTGTGTAGCATGGATATAATGAGGACAGCGGCAGAAATCGTGATAGTTTCAGTCTTGCAAAGCTGGATTTTGGATTGGCGTAATTTTTTCCACTTTTGCAGCTTGAAGGAATGTTGTTGGTTCAGTAAAAGTTCAGCTCTGTCACCAGCATTTGTGATACAATTAGTTTATTTCTTAATTAATGGTGTTACTGTTTTAACTGAGATTAAGTATATTCTTTCACATATTTTGGTTTGTATTCCACAATCTGACAATATATTTCACAATTTGAAGTTATATCTCAGGATATGACTTGATATATCCAGCCAGTCTCAAGGCAATTTGTACATATTTTACGAGGTGGATAATTTGTGGACCTCACTCGTACAATTTTTTTTTTTTTAAATCATATGTATTTTACGAATTTCCAATTCGTAAAATTTTTTGTACAAATGACCTACTCCTACAACCTACATATACCAGTTTTGGGGGTTTAGACAAATCATACAAAAATGAGGTTGTATGAATTAGCACAATTTTGCCGTCTTGTGTGAATACGTATGAATTGATCATGAGACTGTGTTGGATATATCACATTTTGGCTTTGCATATCATAGTTTAATTTATATCTTAACTTTGTCTACATCTCACAAGATGACTTTATATTGTTTTGATTAAATATCTCAAAGACTGACATTGCATTTCAGAGTCTGACTATACAGTATCTCAAACTTATGAATTTTAAAGGTTTGTCTTTATTTCAATTAAATCATTATTACCCCTTAAGTTTTTACTTCACAGAAATCATACATAAACACAGTGACATAGGTTTAAGTGTCTTGAACAAAAACTGAATACCTTTTCAATACATAAAATCATGAACCTTACTGACTTGACTTTTTTCCCCAGAAACTGTGCTCAGTCAGCCAATCAGATTAGAGCATTGCAAAATGGTTTTGTGGGCCGTCTGAGACCTTTGTTAAGATTATGAGTACTATGACACAGATGACGTTAAACATTTGCCTGTTAATGTTTGTCATCTGAAGACTGTTAGCAGTTTAAACGCTGTGTCTCTGGGCTGTTCTCACTACACTATGACAGATGAGTCTGCAGTAGAAATAGGACATTGTCCTCCAGTGTCATTTATTAGTGAGGTTCTACAGGCCGTGGCCGAGGGATACAGGCTGATTCAGAGGCTGTAGATCAGTCACACAGGGCATTCGCAGTCATTCAGCCTGAGCAGCAGTGCTTCTGGACGCAAGATCTTATCTGTCTCTGATATATCAAGTGCTTTCTAACATGCCAGATGACTCCCTATAGCCTTGGATGTAAACTCTAGATCGGTTAGCCGAGCATGGTAGCATACAAACATTGCGATATTTCATTCTTAAGAATAAGGGAAGGAAATACGTTTTGAGGATCAGTTTGCCGTGATGGCAAAGTTGCAATAAAGCCTGTCACAGGATCAAGGGGATGCATCCTCTCTTTGTTGAAGGGTTTAGAGTTCAAGCGTATGTGCTGCGGGCAGCTCCACAATGCATGACTGATTTGAATTCAGCTTATCTGCCCGTATCTGTCCCAACTGTCTGATTGAGTGAAATAGGGCAAATCATTCTGTCACCTACAAGGGGATTCTGCTAATGCATCCACCTGTCCATCTTGTAATGTCAACATGTTGCTGGTGGGATTGTTTGTCTGAATGTGTGTGCTTAGCTCAATTCAGCTGGCAGTTCACAAACAAAAAAAAAATGAATTCAGTTTCAGGACACTCACCGAAAAACATTATCATCATTTTCAAATAGTTTTTAAGTCTTAAAAGGTATGCTTTAAAAATACAAAATAGTAAAGTAGTTCCAAGGTCAAAGTTCAGATAAAGAGCTGAAAAATTAATCTTTTATGAGAATTTGTCACTGGCCTTATGCTGCCTTCCCACGCTGCAACGTCATATTTTTCACTTCTGAAGTTGTAAACAAATGTCATGTTCATTTTTTTTGTGGTTGGAGAGAATACAAAACATGGAGGATGACAGCTTTATGTCCTTAAAATATATGTACAAATATTAACACCCAAATGTAGATCAGGATTGTTTCTGACTGAAACTTAAACAAAAGGCTGCCTTTCAAAAAAAAAAAGAAAGAAGAATTAATACCACAACCAAAGCAGTCCTTCTCTCCACCATAAAAGGTTATGGGTCACCCCAAATTTGTAAAATGGAGAAATAATTAATAAATTAAATAATCACATTCTCTGCACGCAAAATCAAGCATAATACTTCTCCCGAAAGCGCAGCTCAATGTACAAGTATGTGTATGTGCTCATAGGAAAGAAAGAGCTCTTTTCCTTTTTTTTTTTTTCTTGTGCATGTTCAGACTTCATGGCTTCTGGAAAGGATCTTAATATTTTATTAGGCTGCATCTTTAATGCACAAATCCAGAAATCTGAGCATTTCTGCCTGTAAAACAATAAGCCAGGAATTTGTGATTACATAGACCCAAAACCCAACACAGCAGAAACTTTCCTTAAAGCATTATGTCACAAAAACACACAAGTTTATTTTATTGCAGAAAACCAAGTGGTTAGATGTATGATGCATTAAATAAACAATGCTTTTATTACCTTATATATGATTTCCCATTTTAATTCTACACCATGTTTACTGTTTCAAATTCTGGAATTCATTTAAAGGCATGCTCTATTCATTTCTGAATAGCACCACAACCCTGTCATTGCAATATAATTTAGCCACTTCTTTCAACTGTATGTATTGTTCATTAATGTTCCTGGCGTATCTATCATAGTTACTCTCCTCTGCTCTGTCATCTGTCTCTGCCTGTTTTGCATGAGAGCAGTTGTTCTTGTCTCATTGGCATGCATCTATTTACCTCCAGGCTCTTGTTTATTTTAATACAACAATAGTACAGTAAGCACTTTGGAGAGATGCTACAGTTCCACCAGCAGCCACTGATGGAAAGCCACAATGACAGAAATTTATCAGCGTGGTGCAATTTATGGGGTGCCAAGTGCTACACTCGACAAAAACAATCTTGTCAACGCCCGACACGTTACCTGTGCTGTGCCACAAAAAACAAAAAAAGGCTTTCACACACACATTGGCAGGTTTTACCCTATTTGGAAAGATGCAAGGAAAGGGAAAAGGAGAATGTTTATGTTGAGTTTATACTGTATATGTATACTTGGGCAACTGTGTGGTGGTGTTTGCAAAACCAAGCTTGTGAAATTTGATTAAAGCTTATGTTGTATCTGGGTTTGACAGGAAAAATGTACGCTGTTAAAAAAAAGTTACTTAAAATATTAAACCGCAAAAAGTTGTCAAGTTTGGTGCACTGTTATTCTGGTGGCACCTTTTCAATACCTGAAAAGTTAAATTAACCTTAAAATTTCTTCCACTTTATTTAGTGTATGGATTTCTGTCTAAACAGTTTTCTAATAAACAAATTAAAAGACTAGTTTTACATCACTGTTATGCAATTCTTAATAAACTCATGAACCTAAAAATGCAAGAATTTATTATCTTTGATAAAAGCACAGACCAACTTTGGTTAGGTTGACAGATCCCCCCCTCCCCTCCTTAACTTTTGTTTTTTTGAGATTTTTTTAAATACTTTATTCATTATTTTATCTACTAAGGATTGATAGGATCCTGAGTTAAAAAGTAAGCTGACGGTTGGTGCTGACAGAAGACAAGAAATGTTCATTTATTTAGTAAAATCATCTAATAAAAAAATCAATGCTTTATTTGTATGCAATATCAATAATGTATTATTATTACAAAACTTTATTTGGATAGTTTTATCAGCAATATTTGTGATTTTTTTTTTCATTGACTGATAGCTCTACTTTAAGTATATAATATGCACAAGAGCATATTAAACACACTGGGATTACATTTTCAGAAGACCTTAACTTGGTCTTTGTTTCTTCCATTATTTTAGCCTTTCTTACTGTAGCTGCTCTTTTGCAAAATGCACAGCGGCTAATGAATTCCTCTGAGAAAGTCCTTGTTAGTTTTAAATTGTTAATGACGACAGAAATCTCTGAAATTGTGAATACCCAAGCAGAATATAAAGTCTAAATGGCAAAATTAATGTGCCGCTGCCTGAAGTTTTGGTTTTGTTCTAAGGATTATAAAAGTGAGATATGGGCCCCTGGAAGCTGGATCACTGTCTTAAAGTTTGGAGCTGGACGAGGAGGATAACCGTATTATTAATAGCTTCACGTCCTTATGCAGAATCCTCTGTCAATATATTTATTTAACACAAAATGAAGCTCTCATGAGTCTCATCTCTGCCAAGCATAAAGAGGGAAATTAATGTTGAATCACCCGTGTGAATAATTTCATACACCATGTCAGAATGAGCCTCAATTTCCTAGTCTGAGTGTTTTCTGGATAAAATGTTCTCCCTTGTAGATGAGTACGATGGGTTTTATAGAGTCTCCACGAGTCCACGTCTATGAGGTGTAGAAGGCTATCCGTTAACATTCTCCTTCATCACAGAGGAGGTTGCTTGAAGGGTGCAAGACATCCTGTAGTATGCAACCAGCATTTATAAATGATTTATTAATTTTTTGCCCAGAAACATCAAGATTTTTCAGCACATGGGTTAAACATAAAAAACTTAAGAAGGTACCTTTTAGGTTCATATTTTTTGTAAATGTTCAGTGCCCACATGTATTTTTAACAATTAACATTTACACACACACACACACACACACACACACATATATATATATATATATATATATATATATATAAAAAAATATCTGCATATACGCTTTGTATAATGTCTTTACATCCATATTGTGCATATCTATTCAGTTCATATATATTCATATGGGTGGATAAATCAGTGCTTTATTATGTTGCGTACTCTGAACAACCAGAAATATCCTTCTGTCGTTTAGCCAATAAATGCAATATTTATCACACAGTCCTAGTGATTTTGTTGCTTAATTAACCAAAGTAACCAGTAGGTTAGTTTTACTGTTTACTCCTTGAGGGCATTAGAGTTTAAACCACATACTGTAGCGAAGCAGAAGATTTCTGATCTCCCAATCCACGTTTATTTCCAGCAGATAAACTCCAATAACTACTGTCCTTGAATCCTAAGCAGCTTGATGTATTCGCGTTTTACTGGTCCAAAATCTGTCATGTGACAGTGAAAGATTCATTAGTGATTGGTAACACGTCTTTGCATATCTCTCATGCAGGATATTGGTGATTAGCTTTGTTGATTAAAAACATAATTTTGGGCTTTCGTTTAATATCTTCAAATGTGAGACCACTATTTTAATATCTTCATTGACTGATAACCTTTCAAACACATATGGAAAGCAGCCATTCATCACAAGTTAATGTGATGAGACCATAAGGAGTCTTCTGCTCAGAAAAGATTTTCTTCGTTTTATATGTATTGAAGACATCATGTCTTCAGCATGGCTTCTTTGATATTCTCATTAGTCAAATGGAAACCTGCTGACTAATATAGAGGGCCAGTTATGAGTTCCATGTATTGTTAATGGGGAAGGAAGACACGGAAGCCCTCCTAAGGCTTTCTGGGAGATCTTACATCTGGTTTGTACGTCAGCAAGCTGTCTGTAACCATAGTGACAGGGGGACGGATTTAATGCTTTGAGAAATGCAAGATATTCACAGGCATCCTCAGGAGTAAAGGCTGTAAAAGAGAGGAGAAGCTTTGAAATCCAAATCTGAAGACAACTAAACATCAGTCAAGAGCCATAAGAACCACCCCAAAGGATTTCCACATGCCTGATCTCTGAAACGCTCCTATTTTGGGGTTTTGTTGTTTTTCTGAGTCTGCTTTGGTTAGAAAAATGACCCATCTTCAAATGCTGAAAGCATTTTGCATTAGCTGTAACTGTAGCACAGTTGTATGGAAAATTTCAAAAAGAAATACTGTATGTCCTTAAATCTGGATTATGAACATTTCCCTTCATAACCATCTTTCTAATAGCTTCTATACCTCCGAGAATTCTCTCCACTGGAAGTTGAGCAATGGGGCCCAAAGGTGTGCAGGTCAGTCAAGTTCTTCCAGTAACCCATTTATTTATGGCCCTTCTAGATGAACTCGTGGATAGTAAGCATTGCCGTGGGAAAAAAAGGAACCTTTCTTTTCCACAATATTGCAAGAGCACATTTCTTTTGAATGCCATTGTATGAATTAGCATTAGAAATAATCTTCAACAGAATAGTCTTTTAATTTCAATTCAATTTTGGATGTTACAATACTTAGGCCATGTAGTGTATTTTTATTGACATACTCTCATGTGATGATTTCCTAAAGGTATAATTTACCCAAAAATTCATGTTGTTCCAAACCCTTAAGAACCTATGTTCTTCTCTGGAACACAAAATGAAGTCTGAGAGTTTTCTGACCCTGCTTAGCAAAACAACAGACATGTTCCAAACCCAGAAAGGTAGTATGGACTTCGATAAAACAGTCCATGTGACATCAGTGGTGCAACCACTACAAAAATCTGCATTGTAAGCATGCATCATATTGTGAACGTGTGACAAAGACAAGGAAGAGAAGAATTGTCATCAAGACATTATTTTTGTTTTATTTGTGCACAAAGTGTATTCTTGTACTGTAGTTTCTTATATTGTGGCATATGAACAAGTAGCAAAAATGTAATAAAGAAATGTTGACTAAATGACTGGAGGAGTCTTGTGTACATCTCCAGAGAATCTGTTTATTAAAAATTACGAGGTCGAAATATGAAACATGCATGAACGAATTGTTCACAATAAGACCATTAATATGCATTTAGAAAATCCATTTCATGGTTGCTTTATGGACCTTGTACACCAGGGATATTCAAGAGGTCAAACATTTGAATTTCTTTTCCAGCAAAGGTCTGGAAAAACATTATTGACTATATTTAGAGAGCAATATGATGCTATAATGAATAATGCACATTTGAGGGATATTTATACATTCCAAGTTAAATGTTGAATTGTCACAATAGTCTTCTTAAAACTGCTGCATTTCTTCATTATACTTCATGGGTCTTCATTAAAATAGATGAGCAGCTACATACAGTTTAAGTTTTTGATGGGTTGGAACAAGACGCAAGACATTTAAAGTAAAACTAATAGACAGATCCTTGTAAAAACAACAACACTGATATACACTCCAAGATTTCAGTGGAAAGTCAGCGGTCCTACAATTCCTTTGTTTTAATGCAGAAACCTTTAAAATAATATAAAATTAGCAGTTGGGAGAAATTGCTTATGATGCTACACTTTTGTGCTAATAAATTAATGTAAATATAAAGTGTAAACAACTTTGTTGATTATAATGAGAGCGGTGTACAGTAGTTTTATCACATTGCATTGTGCCAGCTTCCAGCACAGACACGTTTTGGTTTTCAGTTCACATTGTATATTTGTTTAATTTATGAATCGTGGTCTGGATCTGGGCAATGTTCAGCTAATTGACCTCTGATGTACACGCTTGAGGGAAAAATCAGTAAGATCTGTGTAAATACTTAACAAATGTTCCACAACCTCTGAGCCCATTAATACTGGGCCATAACCTTCAATACTTGAATATGTTCACTTGAAGAATACATACTAGAAGATGTAATGGTTGCCAACCGGGCTGACGGGGTTGTGAATCTTATACGATCTCTCTTTATGAGCATGAATGGTGACTCTCATAGATCTTGAGAGCTGAATAGCAGCATGCATCAGTGCACATGCTGAATCCCCAGAAGGCTGAAGGAATCGACTTCTGTCCTGCATGTCAGACATGTCAGTTTTCTCTCTGCTTTATTGAAATCACAGAGTATGTGCGGCCTCTTTATTAATGTGCGATTTTCACCATCTTTATCCGAGCATGTGGTTGCCATGGAGGTTGGACCTGTGCTCACCAGCTTCCATTCAGTGCTTTATAGATCTGTGCTGATCCCTCTGACATTTGCTTTGAGCCCTGAACTCACTAACCCGTAGCCTGGTCCATCAAACATTTTTTTTTTTGTTTTCTTTTTTAATTTCTTGCTTTACTTTTGTTTCATTTCTTTCAGTAACCACATTTTTTGTATTCTTTTTTCACCCTTTTTATTTAAGCAACATCACAGGAACAAGATTGTTAACGTTGTCTGTAGTTTAATCAAAACTGTGGTGATATTCAGTAGCCACAACAAGATTGAGAGTGTGATATTGCTTTTATTCAACTTGACTTTTTTCTTTGACTTTTATTCATAGCACATTTCACGAGTTCGCATTTCCTTATGATGGCAATTTAGGCGTATTTGTCGTGCTGTCCAGAGAGCGAGCCTGGAGGTCGGTGAATGCCGAGCCCTAGCGAGGGCTTAGCTTGGCGTCCGGCTCGAACTCCGTTTGCCCCCCGGGAGGAAGACTTGGAATGAGGCGGAGAAGGGGTGGAGGAGGGACGCGTAACAAGATGTGAAGGGAAATAAAACTAGGTTATTTAAGGGGAAGGTGCCCTTTTTAGCAAGACATGAAATATGTACCATAATGTACATGTTACTACATTTTCCAAAAGAAATGAACACTAGAGGCAGTATAAAACCCCTGACACCTTGTATTCCTTTTCACATAAATTGACAGAGTTTTGATTAATAAAGAGTAATTTTCACACAAGTACTTGAAGAATATCATGTCATGACTTCAAAACAATATGAATATGTAGGGATATTTGAAAACTGATTGTTGTGAATATTAGCATCACACATATCCAGCTTCATGTATGGGTTTTCATAGATGGTAGGTTTGTTCGGTAACTCACAGAGTAAGGAGAGACGAGGAGCTCTGTTCGAATCCTGTGTAACTATGGTTCAACAAAACAGTTCAAATCTGTGTAAAAGAAAGCTGATATGACACGGTTGCATCAACAAATGTGTTTTATTCCAGTTTCACATTTGTTAACAGTATCGGGTAGGTTTAGGGTTGAATTTGGTGCAAGGCATATTTCCAACATGATAATTTCCAGAATTAACTTTTAGCAACAGTCCATGGTATTTCAATTCAGAACCACACACCTATTTCAACGTAATGCCAGGGTTTACATATTGAACCTTTGTTTTATCACATTTCTCTTAAGAACTGCGTGAAAACGGTGTTGCACAAAACGTGCACAGAGGTAGATATTTTTATGAGACTGAATAATTGATTGAATAATGTTCATAACAATGTATTTTAATATTGCATTTATTTAATTAAAATAATTTTCTTTTTTTTAAAGCCTATGTATTTAGGTGTATGATGTATGTATGATTATGTACTTGTAATAGTTTCATTTAACTTTGTTAGAATCAGACATGCACAGACCCTTTGACCTTCATGGCTTGTTGAGGAACAGTTAAAAATGAACTCTATTTGTCCTTTCAAGATGTGATGTTTACAGTAATGGCCTTAACATTTTTTCATCTGCTTTGTGTGAGTCTTACCTCTTGACCTTTACAAGTCAAATGCAATGACATTTCTATACTGATGAAAAGAGAACTTGTCTTATTTGGTCATTAGCACACATTTCATGTTGCACTACGGTCTAAATCATGTTCAGCTCGCTAGTTCTAGTTGTCGTCGCATCCAAACACTGAACATCCACTTGTATTCCAGGAGGGGAAGCATAAACCAAACCTCGGAAGGCTACAGCCTGAACAAACTTTAGCTGATATCGACTATCTGACAGAAGAGAGAAAAATACTCTCTATTCAGACATGAGTAACACTAATAAAAAATAAGGAAGCACCATAAAGCTTTAACAACTCTCCACTAGCATGTACTCTGATGACTTGCTTGCTCCAGCACATTTTTAGGGATTTTCAAACGTTCAAACGATGCCTGTTTAGCTGAGTATATTAATTTACACATGGGTTGTTGTAAAGAAATGCTGAATGCGATAAAACTACGGACGGGGACCGCATAAGGCTGGAGGAGCCATTCCGTTTCATTAGGAACTGGAGCAATGCCTCATTACCTCCATTAATCTATTAAACAAAGCATTTGAAAATGCAATATGCTTTTTATAATAACTTTTCACAGGTTTATTATGAACAGGTTGTTCACAGAAAACATATTGTGTTTTTAATTGCTTTTACACTAGGTTGTTGCTCTCCGATTGCTACTGTAGGGTGTTGTTTTTCTTACCCCAAGTCAAAAGTCTATCTATATATGGCTTCAATGATTCTTCAAGATTTTTATTTTAATTATTTATTTTTTTCTGCGAGGTGAAAATTTCAACACACCAGATGATTTGCATTCTATACCCTTAGAGAAAGTTGTGCAATCAACTTAAAAGAACAGTTTGCCCAAAACTTCATCAGAAGTTCTAGCATTATATTACAATATATTATATTTCCTCAAACCTCCTTTCATGAAGATCTACATCTTGGATGAACCGAGTGTGACTACATTTTCAGGAAATGTTTACTTTTGTGTGAACTATTCCTTTAAAGCTTAGGGTTAAGGATTTGTTTAGAGGTGGAAAAGGTGCCTTTTTGACTCATGTAAGTCTGAAGGGTTTTTTTAACCACTGCCACATCATCTTTTGACCCAATTGGAATGTTTTCTTGACCCAAATCTGATCTCCATCCCACAGCATTGGCCTTTAGCTTCTGTTAACTCTCTTCATTGACATATTCCTTTGATGTGTCCACATTGACTGCACTGATACAACAGTATAGGTTAACCTACTGCATTGATCCCGGAAAGACTTGCTTTTTCATTCACTGCACTCTCCTCTGGATCCTACTGGACTGCTATTTAAAGCCTTGCTTTTATAACACGCTCATTAAATTAACCTTAATGTCAAAGTGGTGTAGCCACAATTGTTTTTTCAAAGGCGTCAAGAGTAGGAGAAAGAAAATGTTCAGGTAAGTAGTTCACCTCGGGTAAAAAGTCGCATCAAACGTGGATTGTAGATTGAATGTTATCATTTTGAACAAAGCGTATTTGTTTGTAATGTATCTTAGTGTTATAGTGTTTTCTTTACAATCATATGCCATTATGTTGCTGGTCTTCCTTTATAAGTAATTGTTATTTCGTTTTTTTTTGTTTTATGTGCAGAACCACACTAAGTTCCACAATAAAGAAAGAAAAGGTAGCATGCAGATTCATTTGTAATTGGAGCTTCTGTGTGAGTTTTTTGTGCACTGAAATGCATCTCAACTAGAATTGCAAGAGCAAAAATCTTGCTATATCTCTTTCTAAAACCTTGGCCCAGAGGGGGAAGCTCCCACTGTGCGAAAACTTCGATTCAAGCTGAGCTTCTGCCTGCACAGAGAATTCTTAATTCGCACATATCGCCGGGAATATCATTGCAGCCCCCGAATGTCATCCCATTTAGAGATATTATGATTTTCTAGCACTGCATGGAGTAGTATGTGATATACAGATCTGATCTGATTTTAGAAAGGTCACCTGTCCATTTCATGTAGCAAGGTAATGGAGTTGACATCCCTCCACTTTCTTCTGCCCTTACAGCCATGAGTAATGCCACACTAGCGTGCACATTTGCAGTCTAAGCCAGGTATTGATGGCTTTATTCACAATTTTCACATCCTAGTTCCATTTTGAAGTTGTATTTGGCAGGGGCATGTGCCCGGGGCGTGATGAAGGCAGTGAAACACATGCAGGTTAAATACGTCTGCAATCATTTTCAAAAACAATTTAACATGTGGCGTGTATGTAGACGCCAAATGAAAGGCATCATGTGAAATCCTGCAATTTGAGTCTTTTAAAAAGGGAAGTGTGGATAAGCCTTGCGATTATGAGGAGAAAAAAATTACTGAGTGATTTGATTAATCTTCAGAAGCACCATAAGCTCGAAGCTGACCAGCGGGGCTGTCATTTTAGGATAAAATTAGTGCATGTTTCCGGTGTATAATAATGCTGGTCTCTCAGCTGGCTGTGCTTTGTTGATGTCCAGCAGGTTTAAATAACCAATTAAAACTCATTTCCCTTTTTCCTCTCGCTCTCCTTCTATTTCTTGTGTTCCTTCTCTTTCCTTCCTCCCTGCGGTTCGATAATTGTTAAGCGCACAGCATGTAAAATTCTTGGGCTAAGTCGGACGATTTTATTGATGGTGTTGTTGCTTGGGCTGGTAAATGCTCTGATCTGTTGTGGCTCAGACGTGACTGTGTCTTCCATGTGTAACATGCTCTGCGAGGAAGATTCAAGAATCTTTGGCCGTGAGTTCTTGCCTGCACTCAAACAGCAATCTATGCAATCCAATTATCTTGACTATGTCTTGGATTTTAGCTGAACAAAATGTGTGACTTTGTCTCTGCTATCTCATCTACATTCAAATTAAGCAATAAGCCAGAGAGGAGACTCTATAGTGATTTTTATAATGGGTACATTTATTAGGCAAATTTAACATCTACCATCTTCCTGGTAAAAAAAAAGTAGTCTTTTTATAATCCTGTACTTTTTCATGGCTGGCATGTTGCATTGACAAATCAGAAAGTAATAAGGGCATTATTTAGCATAAATGGTCCGTACAGTACCACATGGCCTTGAGCGGCTTCCTATATTAAAACGGCAACATAAATATATGAAAGTATTTTCAAATAATTATTGTAAAACCAAATTATATGCAAATTTGGGTGTTGCTCGATATCTTTTAAATTTTAGTGGTTTCATGAATTTTCTCCTCTATTAAAGATGATATGACCAATGCATGATTAAATAATTAATTGTTGATTATTTATTATATAACATATAAAATGGTTGCAATAGCAATATATTAAACTCTTTTCAAATGTTTGTTGTTGATTAACATAAACTTAATTAACATAAACATAATTGCTTATGTCTTTTGATTTTAAATGGTTTCATGATTTTTCTCCCAATTTTTAAGGATGAGAAGCTTGTTTATTTTGCTATCATACCAATGCATGATTAAATACTTAACTATCGGTTAATTATTAATTATATAGTCAATTAGTTCTACTGCTATAAAACGGCTCTAACCTATATTTAGTTTTTTTACATTTTACTTGCTGTGGTGGTATATAATGTAATTAATAAGCAAAGAAATTATTATGATCAGTATCAACATTCATTCGCCGTGTAATATGTAAAGGGTAATGTACATTTAGATGTCAGTTATTGCGAAATAAACCCTGACAGGTTGATCAAGACACTGAAGTGCTGAGAAAAGGTTTATTATTGCGAAGAAATTCACTCATAAAATATTGATTCAAACCCTACATTGAGTCCTGATCAACTTGTCAGTGTGTGTTTTGCAATACTGGCAGACTGACTTTGCATTATCTAGCATATTATGCAACTACTTACAGAATAAATAAATATTTAGATATGAAATATTGATTTGAGTTATAGAGAAAGCACAGTTACCATACTGTCAGTCATATGGTGTTGCTGAGGGCAGTGGTCATTATTCTGAAATATGTGGAAGCTGACTACTATAATTGACCAATCAGAATCAAGTTTTTCTGTAATAACATTCATTAGCCTGTCAACTGTTTGCACAAGCGTGCGTTTATTCCTTCATTCAATTTGCATGTGGAGTTTATTTAATGAGGATAGTGATGTGGTCACTAGAGGAATACTATAGGTTTCATAGACATTTTTTAATGTGTCAGATCCCATGGAGAGTCGTGGACGGTCTTTCCATCAGAGCCCATCTGGATTCTGGTGGGATGACAGAGAGGAAAGGGCAGCCTCACTAAGCTGATTCATTCTACAATAAGAGGTATAGCTACTTTGTATCCTGTGACCTTTCCAGCTGTCTCACTCTACTCTCACACCCCCAGAGTCTGTCAGTTTTACTGATCAGCTACATTATGCCACAGCGTTCTGGTCAGGTTCCACAGGCAGTGGATATCACCGCTGAGTGGGTTTCTGGGCATCTCTTACTCCTCTGATTGTATCACGGATGTCTGATAGGGTGAAACACTAGATTTATAGTCTCTCTATTGCATTTTAGTTTGTTTTATTGTGTGCTCGTCAAAGTTCATTGAACTCTCACATGTCTGAAGAGCATGTATGCTAATTTCAGTCTGTCTCCTACCTGTGAAACCAGATCCAATAAGTTGAGCGTTTTCACTTTAGAGAATTGCATCGGATTCGGTGAGCTGCACAGTATATGTGGAAACTCTCAGATGTTATGATAGCTTTCCTCATCATCGTCCAATGAGAATTGCCAAGGAAACAGCTCTCTGAAACAGGAAACGGCACTCGGATGGAGGCGTGGTGGCGTAATCTAACTGCGGGGTGTTTATCTGACCCCGACAGTGTGCTGATGCTCCCAAAATATTACTTGAATAGCTCAGTTTTGATGGCATTTGAAATACAACGATTATGTACTTTGTGAATAGCATACTCTAGAGTATACATTTAATAATGCACTGTATAGTAAGGACTATATTTTGCACAGTATGCAAATTATATGCATGGATTGAGCTACTACATTTGTCAAAATGAGCAGTATGCAACACACTGAGTAGAATATTGTATCCCACAGTGCAATGCGCTCAAACTCATACTTCCATCTCCACTCTGATACAGTAAATGCAAGTAAAGTTTAAATGCAAAATAACATCCATAATGAATTATTTCCAATAGCTTCACTAGCTGAATTAAACATCCAACAGAAAGGTAGCATACTAGCATTTTAAATGTTATAACTGCATAATGAAGTTTCATGTACTATTTAAAGGAGACATCGGATGCCCATTTTTTTTTTTTTTTTTTACAACCTGCTGTGATCTTTAGTGTCTTCATGAATACATGCAAATGTCTGCAAAATACTCATCTGTTCAGGGGGCAGTAATGGCCTTATGATTAGAGAGTCAGACATGTAACCCAAAGGTTGTGATTTGAGTCTCTATATACTGGCGGGGACTGTTGGTCAGGGGAGAAAATGACTAGTGCTCTCTTCCAACTTCAATACCAAGAGGTGAGACCCTTGATCAAGACACCAAACCACCAACTGCTACCTGGGCACCACTGCAAAAGTGTCTGCTCTCAACTCACAACTGTGTATGTGTTTGTACATTACTCACTGCTGCTTGTGTGCACAAATTCCAAGTATGGATCACCGTACTTGGCCACATGTCTCTCTTTTTGTGTATTTGCTGATGCATTACCAGGACTCACTGCATTGTTTACAAGACATTATTGTTGCTATAGCTGCTTGAGTCCAGAGAAAATGGGAGACATCATACAGCTCAGAAAATCAAAACAGCTTGACAAATGATTATTATATATTATCTTAGTGTGGTTGTGTCCATTTGAAGTAGAACAAAATATTGATAGGTAAAAGATATTCTATTGATCCTTTATATTGTTGGCTAATGCTCTTAACTTAAAAAGTAGGCAATATATACTCAGTAATAAGCTTGTATTTGTTGCTTCAATAGGCAAAATGTCCAGTAGTCTATATAACAGATCACATTGGGTGGAATACTGTATCCTAATCTAGTCAGCTCAATTTGACCTTGAGTTTTCAGGAATGGAGATGAATTCAAATCACAAATTTGATCTGATCAAACTATGTTTTATACAAAATTAAATAAAAACTGCAAATGACTGTATGTTTTGAGATAGCTCAAAGCCACATTGTAACAGTGTGCTGTTGATTAAAATGTCTACTGTTTAGTGCACTTAAATAGTAGCCATCATGCAGTGTATACTGCATAGCATTTGGTATACACCGTAGTATTCTGTTACTAACACAATCTAAATTATACTTTTTCTCAATTACCCAGCACAAAGCTTGTCTTTGGCAGAATATCTGCAAATGTTAGCTCCTAAATGTCTGAACTGAATGCTAAGAGAACAAGTGTTTCTCTCTTGTTGACTTGTACGTTGTTTGTCAAGACGTCACATATCCCTTTTTCGTGAAACTGTACCGAACTGTACCGAACCACTCAAGTGGATTGTAGTTTAGTGAAGTTGTGAAGTATTGGGTAAGAATAAAAAGGGTAAGTACACATGCGCTTGTGGGAGAGAGTTAATGCGATATGTGTGGTATATCCTTCCATGCAGTTGATGTGCAGGTGGCCTTTAAAAACAGACTGAGTGAAGCGGCGTCTGGAGTTTCTCCCACTGAAGTCAGCTTTCAGAGCAGAACAGTATGAAAAATCCAAACCCATCAGCCCAGATGGAGACTGTGAAAGTTGGGTTCTGTAGGCTGGAAATGTGGGAAACCACCTGCAGAAAGTCAATTAACACAGGCCTGACATCCAGCATCACAACACAGACCTACAAACAGCGGATTCAAATTCAGCAGACCTGCATGGCTGCCGATAAAGCCACACACGTTAGAAGTCGCACAACAATTTACCGCCTAATACAGAGCGTGAAAGTGAATCCATCACCAATATCCATTTGCGGCATGCTTTTCTTTTCAGTTTTCCCCCCTTCTTTTTTCAATTTTGCAAAGATGCAAGCATTTATTTTGAGTGAGAAATAGCTAGATCACTGATCTCAAAGTCAATATGTTAGTAGTCTCCTAAGGTTATCTGACTGGATGTTTTGTAGTTGATGGTAATCATAAAGGCCACAGCAGTTTTCAGGCATACTGTATGAATAGAACATCTTTTTGGCTTTCCAGTATGTATGTTATTGCAAGCAATTTTTTTCTTGCTTCTTTCTGAATCAAATCAAATCAAAATTTCATTTTGTTTAGGTTTTAAAATAGTAAAGCTATATTCTTGTTAACCCATAACCAATAGGACCTGTTTACCAGTACAAGCATAGTTCATATGACAATATGCTGCATACTTTTTTTTAAGATGTTAATTATTGAGAATTATTCATTATTATATAATAATAATAATAAGAAATTATTCTTAAGAAGACCATCAGCATATTGGAAGGATTTCTGAAAGATCATGCGACACCGAAGGCTGGAGAAATTGTTATGTTTTCACAATTGTAATAAAGTTAATATAGAGTATTGCATAAAGGCCTGTTATCGTGTTTGGTGTGAACGGGGCTTAAGAGATTTCTTTCTAGGACATTAAAAAAACTCTTACTGACCTCAAACATTTAGTGTAGTTGTAGCCTATACAGACTGTGCATATAGTAGCAATCAGATTTTTTTTAATAGTATTTATTTTAATTCATTATTTGCTTAGATTTTTGCACACATTAGTTTAATACCTGTGATTCAGTACATTTACTCACATATCAACCTGCATGACTTTTATCTTTTAAGTCACATAATGGCAAGGGGCTGTCAAGCTCAAAATAAAATAAGCAGAATATGACCATACGAGTGGTCTATATGACTTGTGTGCTACATTTGCAGTCTTATGATGTCTTACAATAGCTTTGCGTAAGAGACAAGCTGAAATGTGTGGCAGCTTCTTTTGTGCTCCATAGAAGAAAGTCAGTCATTAGGGTTTGAAATGCTATAAGGATAAGTGAGCATCTTCATTTTCGTTCAACTATTCCTTTAAAGCATATCTGAAGAAAGCCAAATCGGGCACCCTGGGTAACAGATCCAACAAATAGTTGCTTGTACAAGGGTCTGCCCATCCTCTTGCTGCATGGCACCTATTATGTCCTTTTAACACATTTCCTGATTCTTTCAGAGAGCTCTAGAAAGCACTCAGAAGTCATTGTGTCACCAGGAGGCCCTTTGTGCCTCCACAGGAAATGAGTTATAATGTTAACTGTTCTCCGTCATTGGAGAGCCCTCCGTAGACGCTCTTGCTGGGCTGGTGAATAAACTGCCGGGGCTTTAATTGATTCCTCTGACTGTCAATAACAACAGTACGTTTTCAATGAAGACCCATTTTGGCCAAAGAAAGGGAGGCTGGGATGGCCAGAAGGAGAATTTCTGGGTGATTATGATGTGTATTTGGTCTTCGAACTGCAGGATCCATCTCTTTTCTTCCTCCGATCCCGGCTCCAATCGGAGGGTTGACTGTCGCCAAGCACAATAGTTAATTGAAATGCTCTTCTTGTGAGTGAGATTGGAGAGTGATCATGGGGGTCTCTGAATCATCCTTCTTACAATTCTGAGCAATTTATTGGCAAGAATCACATGCTGTGCTCTAGGCACTACCAAAAACAAGCCATAGTGTCCATTTTTGGATTGAGGAACATCCAGAGTCTTGTGGACAGGGCATTTTTTGGATAATTTTGTGTTACTTGAACCTGGTCTGAAAATATGTACCTCTGCACACTTTTTGTGCAACATCGTTTTTACGTACCTTACTGCACATTGTGCCGCAGTTTTTAAAGAGAAATGTCCACTTACTGGCGCTAAAACACAGGTTCACATAACCCTGGCACATTGTTATTACGTTAATATACTGTAGGTATGTATTGCGGTGGTTCAGAATTTAAATATCCGTGGACTGTTGCTAAAAATTAATGCCCTATGATGTTGGAAATATGACCTGATATAAAAATGTAAGGTAAATTTATGTCATGAGACCAGGTAGTCTATAATATATTTAATGTCACAACATTTTTGATTATAATATGGCATGGCATAATATAACACTGATTCGAGGACTAAACTAAATACAAAAAAAACAAAAAACCTTTATAGTGAAATCAGTAAAGTTGTGAGTAATAATACTGTTATTTAAAATATCAATTTCTGAATATATTTTAAATTGTGAATTTTCAGATGCCATTACTTCAGTGTCACATGATCCTCCAGAAATCATTCTAATATTTTGCCAGTATACTGTAAGAACTGCAGAATTTACTTATTGTTTATAATGTATAAACCATTTACCATTTACATGCACTTAAACTGTTATAGCAGTTGTATTTTCCAAAAGCTTTCTTGCTTTTGCTTTGATAGTAGATCAGATGTTGAGAGTGATTTGGTGAAGCTAGGAGTCATTGTAAGAACACTCTTTGATAAGTGCTGTTCTCCCATGAGCAACACCCTTCATCTTGGGATGTCTGGTAAGCATTTTTGCCATGTGTCCTAGTGGCCTATCCAAGCTGCGGTGTGAAAAACGTTTGTGGCATTTGCCCCCAACTGAGCCCCTGCAAAGATCATCACAGCATTTATTATTTATTTATCATCTGTGAAATTATCTGTGTCACAATGGCAGGCGAGTGTTCCTGCCAAGATAGGACACATCCAGGGTCTGCACCAAAAGCGCGTTCATGCGCAAGATTACACTCATTACTTTAATGTGTTGTGCATAGGGCATGCACTTATATAGTAACTTGGGTCATCTTGAGTCCACTGTCTAGTATGATCCAGCGCAAATTTGTAGATATTTACTGGGCTTTTAGTTGATTCGAGAAAGAAAAAACAGAAAGGAAACGACTGCTACCATAGACAAAGTTTACCAAGTGCAGCATGTATTTAAGTCGACAGTCTATTTTAAGATTAATTTAACCTCAGCAAAAAGCCAAATGTCTCTTATGTATTAATCAACCGAGGTCATTGCTATTCATTAAAGTACCCTTGTAAATGTTGATGGAAAGCCATTTTCAGGTCGGTAATGCATATGGTACATGGTGTTAGGACAGAGGGAGTGAGAAAAAGAGAAAGAAAGAGTAAAAAAGAGAGGTGACCTGAACCCAAAGAGGATGAATCTGAGCCCCTGAGGAGTAAACATCCTGTAAAAGCAGCGCAGCCTAGATCTGATGTTATGGGAAGCGGAGTGGAGCATGTTCTTTCTTAACAGGGCCAAGGTACGCTGCCAGGGGATGTGAACCTGTAATTCCTTTTCCCTGTTGCTTGAGTCAACACTGCACGTACAGACACATTATAAAAGATACAGCAGACTGGAAAGATAGGTCACTACATTCAAAGTAACTTTGCACAAGAATATATTTTTTATAATTCCTGCAGCAATGTTTTTAACACCAGACGTTTATCTATGTGAGTCATGGGAATTTTGCCCATAAAAACTTGTTAACTAGTATATAAGCCATTAAAGGGTGATGTGTGTGATTTTTTGTTCAATGCCAGAATACTTTATTTTTGCCCACGTTAAAATACAAAAAAAAACACCCTAGGTTGGTTCTGACTCTAGAGTTATTAAAACACTGATTTGTTTGTTTAATGCTGCAGTCCGTGACCTATGTTGTTTTCCGAATATCTATCACTAGTACACCATGAATACATTTTCCAAACCGTGTTTTTGGCTTGTCCTCAATCACTACAGTACTGTCATGAGTGCTCTCCAACTCCACTAGAGGATAGCTTAGCTTCACTCCATCTTCCCTGGGACTTCATTTCCCATCATACACTGCGCACACGCACCTGTTCTCATTTTGTAATCATCACCTTCAGGTGTTGTCCGTCACCACACCCTCTCTCACATTTAACTGGTAAATTTTCATGTTTAAACAGTCCCACGACCAATTCGTACATATTCGTACGAGGTGCCAAATTCAATCCAATTCATACTAATTCGTACAACCTCACTCGATTTTGTACGATTTGTATAAAAACCCATGATGAATAGGTTAAGGGGCGGGGTTAGGTGTAGGCCATTCATACAAATTGGCAACTCGTAAAATACGTATGATTTAGAATAAATTGTTTGAATTCGTACGATTGAGTTTGTAAAAATTTGCACGTATTAGCCACCTCGTAAAATATGTACTAATTGCTGTGAGATCAGATTGGTTCAAACGCAAAGTATTGACCTGCATAGGCAATTTTTAAGCGCTTCTGTTGTTTTGACCTTGATTTGCTTTCCGATTTTGTGATTGTTTGCCGCCTGTGTCGAACCTTTGCTTTGTATCTTTGACCACGATTATGCCTTGCCTCCATTTTACCTGTCTGCCTGTGATTTTGATCCTGCCTGTTGATTATTGAAATAAAGCATTTGCACATGCATCTGAACACTCATGCAGTCATTACAAGTACATCTAAAATAAGTGTTTATATGCAGACTGCTACCGCTGCGGAGTAGCCCCGTATCTGCGTGATTCGCCATAGAAATATACAGGGACAAGTATCTCTGGCTACGGTGTTCTTCCGCTGCTGCATTCCATTACCTTGGAAGTCAGAGCTAGGAATGATGCCATATCCGAGATGAAAGCGTTCCAGTGCACATGTCAGAAAACTAAGCTCATGTGTCCATTGTTAGTAATACCAGTTGACTAAAACCTCATAAAAAAAGTGCATTTTGCACAGATAATGCCAAAATATAATTTCTACTGAATTCATTGAGACACACAAACATTACACAAAAGATTAATCGCAATAAATTGCACCTAAAATAAAAGTTTGTTTATATAATGTGTACTGTGTTTATTTACTATATAGACACACAGTATATATTTGATTTTTTTTTATATCATTATACTCTTTATTCATATATTTAATATAACATATTTTTCTTAAATATATACATGCATTTATATATACATAAAAAATATAGGTGCTCCACAAAGGCCAAAGACCTGTCAATAACACACTAATCTTTGTATTCACAAGATAACCGCTCACACTTATATAGGCTAGTATGTAAACAAAATTATTTATTATATTTTAATAAATGTTTTGCTAGGCATTAAAGATCTCCTTGTAAAGTATGTATTCCAGCTTACAATTCCATTAGACCAGGACTTCCCCAAATGTGGTGAATATGAAAGAAGTGCACATTTCTGTTATTGTATTGTATCTCAAAAAAGACAGTTCACTGCAGGTGGATTGTTATTTGTTTCTTTGTTTGATATGTCTTGA
The DNA here is from genome assembly GCA_034779775.1 of Enteromius afrohamiltoni. Classification (NCBI taxonomy): domain Eukaryota; kingdom Metazoa; phylum Chordata; class Actinopteri; order Cypriniformes; family Cyprinidae; genus Enteromius; species Enteromius afrohamiltoni. The sequence continues at coordinate 8,274,512 of JAUYWG010000048.1, forward strand.
TAAATCATTTTAAGCAGCCTGGGATTGAAAAATGATTTTCACTTAGATTCTTATGAACACAATAAGAGCTTCAGAACAACTGTTCCTTTTAAGTAAAAAATCGCTCAGCAGCAGAGTATAAATCCACAATGGCAGTCGCAAAAAATTAAAGGCTGCTATTCAGAATAATGTTGAATAGTAGTGTGCTTACCTTAGACCAGTAACATACTCTATGCAGGTAAGTGCATATAGATGTTCTGCTTGGTCAATACATATGTGCCTCCACAGTGCATGTTCTGTATATTTTTTATGGCTTATATCACTTCAAAATGATAGTATTTCACTAACCACGCATAATTTCTCAAAAACACAACCATGTACATAAAATCTGCTTATATATTATTGTAGCCCAGTTGATGTTGATTACAGTGTTATTATGCTTTACCATTTACATGTTTATAAGCAACTGAAAAAAAGCACAAATGTTAGGGCACATCAAAACTTGGGTTGACAAACGTTGTTGAGTTTCTGTACTGGTAAAATGATCCCCAGTTGTCTTTTTTTAGCTGTCTCTGTGCTATGTGCTACTGGGAATAAACACCTGACTTCAACTTAATCAGTTCAAACTTGCATCCTATTTCACAATAACCCTGTTGACCCTGTAAGTGAAATAGAAAAGTAGAAGACTTGGCAATAGTGACAGTACAATGCAAATATTAAAAAATGTATTTTTTTATTTTTTATTTAAATACTATATTTCTTAATCTCATTTTTATTTGTGTTTAAAAATATACTCTGCCCTAAATAGGATCTAAATGCCTTAGTTCAAGTTCACTGTGCGTTTGCATCATTTTGCATCAAGTTGTTACATTTCATTTATGTTCATTATATATCTATCTAATTATTCTCAAATACTGTGTATATGGTTAAGTTAACTTGATAGCCCAAGTGAATAAGTGAAGCAATAAGTGAATTTACATGATTTATAATCTATTTTTATTTGTTGTTGAGATTCAGAAAACATAGCATGCAGATATATCCACATGGTTCAGGCAAACCACTTAGTCCTACAATCAGTCACAAACCTGCAAACTGTGGTGAACATCAGGAGGAGGGAGAGTGAGGCAGGAGGTGTCCGTTAGTGGCTGTGGCCGTCCCTGAGGTCGTGGAGAGAGGCATTAGCAAATGACACTCCCGCTGTCGCTCCCTCCAGCACAAATATAGGACGAACTGTTCCCGGCTTTGTCGCTCTTCTTCTGTTTGTGGGCTTCAGTGTGTGGATCACGATCAATGGCCAACACAGGCAAAGAATCAAGATGGTGTGTGTCAGTCGGGGTAATTTTGTTTACCTAGGAAGTTGAGCATACCTTGCTGAGATGATTACAGGGTTATGATTGTTGTTATCAAGTCATTCATTGTACTCAACCTGCTGTCGCTTTCAATTATCACCGTTTGTGTTTCCAAATCCAAACCAGAGCTGCTGTGGCCCCCTGAGAGTCGTATTACCTTTAAAAGAAAATCCATACGCATCACACTGCTTCTGTGTCTTCACGTTTCAAGTCGAGACAGCCGCTGTTCCTTTGGCTTGCAGGTTAGTCTGGGTCATCCTCGTAAATTGATGTGGCCTTTTCCAGGGGTCTTTTGTGTTCCCTCATCAGGGGCGTGTGGGATTAGAGTTCAAGGACTGCCGTGGAGGTTCAGAGGCCCTTTTTTTGTGGTTTCCAGTCTAAAATGTTCATATAGTGTTTGCAAATGTCCTCTGATTTTACCGTAGGGGAGGAAATCAGTGGTGCATTGTAATGTCGGTTCTGTTAGCTCATATTTCACATCACATTATGATCGTTCTTCAGCATGCAAATGGTTGTAGCACTAATGAAGCCATCTTTGACATGACTGATTCTGCTGTCAATGAGCGTGGGTGTTGCGTCGCTTATACAAATGGCACGAATCAATGCAGTTGTTCTGATCAATGATTTCTGAGTATGTAAATGATGAGTTCACAACTCTTCAGGCTGGTGCACAACAAATATTGGTGAAATTAATTAAGCGTAACAAGCTACGTTGCCCACCGAAAGTGTGCTCAATATGCATTTTTCCCATCCTGGTGTTGTTTTCAACTGATATAACGAATTTCTTTCTTTACCTGTAATTATTTTTGAAACATTCTGGAGGCTTTGTTCTCTTTCTCTCTCTCTCTCTCTCTCCCTCTCTTTTAAATATTGCAATGCTGCTGTCACCAGTATGTGTAATAAAATTGATATCCTGGGGTGGGCAGGGAACTTGTTACACTTTGAAAATGAGGGAAAAATTTCAATGCTCTGGATCCAATTAAATATGAGCAACCAAGTGACTGCCATCCTATAGTCAGCTGCTCTGGTATATCATTAAAGAGCCTCAATCCCGAAACATAGCTGACAGAATGGACAAGACGGAGACAAAACTGTCAGGCTTCCTGCTTTGTGGATTCTCAAATGCCATGTCACGCCAGCTTGTTATGTGCAACATAACTGTTCATGCAACATTCTGCAACATCCCACTAAAGTTGCATGTGATTGCAGTTTAGGTAACTAGTGTGTGACAACACTTGTTGAAGCGCGAATCTGGCCTGAGTGGGTGTGCAGCAACTGTAGATTCAGTGAAATAACTAGGGCTGTCATTTAATATGTTAATTTAGTACTATAATTTGTATTAAAAAAGACCATTAAAAATAAAAGCATTAATACCATCTGACCTTCATAATAATGTCTGGGGGTTTACTTTGTAAATATTGATGCATTTAATTCATTTTGATTAGTTTGATAAATTAGTCAGCATGTCATGTAATTAAAATGTTTTAATTCTGTAATCAAACTGTCCCTGTGATAAATAATTAGTTTAGTAGTTATTTTTACTTTAGTTTTTTTTTTAATACAAAGCAAGTAAAACATTTGAAGAGAAACATTTAATCTTGTCTTTTTCAGTCAGTTTGCTGTGGGTTACAATGTTGTTAAAGTAAATAAACAGCAATTAGCTCTTGTTATACTGTACCAGGAAGCTGAGAGAACATCCTGATATAGAAGAGAGCTGTGCATTAAAATAGATACACACTTGCACTTTCCATATATATGGTTCGCTTTAGTGTTCCGTGATTGTTTTATGGGCATTCAGGTCAAAAATGTTGAGACCTATTATTATTATAAATGCTTGTTAGTAAGTGAAGACCCAATCATTACTGTGCTCTTGAGAAAGTTGCTGGAGGGAAAACCGCTGATAACTAACTGCTGTAAATTGTGCTGGAATTCAGCAAGTTCTGCTACATTTTAGGACTTTAAGTGAGAAAATTTTCAGGGGTTCGAAACTTGAAATGCTTCAACCCTTTCGACCAACTGGTTTGACAGAGCTAAATCATGTCATTTGTCATCTTGACAGGCAGGCCGGTAATAAAGTAGTGCACCTGGAAGAGAAATTTACATTTCTGTGTAATCTGCATTTTAAATGTGATTTTCATATGTGCAACTACTGCAGCAAAGTAGGTCCTATCTATAGGCCTGTCCTGGAACTAATGAAAAAAGGATGGAGAATTTCTGGACCTTTCACTAGCAGATTATACATTAAAAAACATTTTTTAGCATTTACTTAATTGAAGGACAAAAGAAACATAGAAAGACAGGTTGAAACAAAATAAAACAATTATTGTTGAATTTTCTCTATCTCTCTCTTATGAATCGTAACGTTTAGTTTTGAGCACTTTTACATATGAAGCAATTACATATTGTTTTGGCTTTACTTTAATTTATAGTTGAAAATTAGATTTTTTTTGACTGTTTACACATCCTGATATCATGTCAAATCTGAATGTTGTTATTTTTCATGGGACAATTAATTGTAGTTTTTTCAAGTATTTTGATGCAGATAGTTTTTATGCAGCAATAGTTCCTGGCGATCAACTCTTAAGCTCCAAAGAGGACAAAAAAAGCACCATAAACCTAGTCCTCCTATGTGTGCTATATTCCAGGTCATTTAAAGCTTTGTTGGTTTTTTCATTTGTTTATTTATTTTTGTGCTTTTTGGAGCTTGACAGCAGAGATGGAACCTCCAGGTGAAATAAATTGACTTATTCTGATTATTATCCAAATTATTATTATTATACAACATTTGGTAAACTATAAACTAACTAAGAAAAATATTTTGTATAAATGTAAAAATATGTAAAAATATGTACTCAGCAGCACATGATTCCATCAAGAAGTTCAGTATAAGAAAAAAAATGCTTTTACTTTTTACTTTAGTAACCTGATAGTTTATTATTTATTAATTTAATTTATCAATTGACATTCACAAAAAGAAAAAAAAAAAACTTCTCTAAAAGTTGTCCAATTAATAATTTTTTAGGTACGCATCCCTTCCTTGCTAGCTGAAAAAATGTAACTATTGCCAAAAAGAATTAGAGAATTGACTTGGACTTGTGACAGAAAAACTTCATCCTTGACTTTGACGTACGGTGCACATAAATCAGGGGCAATTTCAGCAAACTGCAGTGTTTCATTTCTGATATGGGTAGACAGTGTTCAGGTTGCTCACTGTTTGTGCATGCAATAATTCATGAGAGAGAGAATAGAAAGTTATTAATTAATAACTGTAAACACACAAAGATTCTGTAAGGAAATGAATCCTTAAATGAATAAATTGCCAAAAACTGTTTTGGAAAACTGACCTTAGCAAGGCCATGAAAGTCCAGAGGGCAGAAATGGAAACAAACACTAATGCAAAAGTTAGCTTTGTTTTTCTTTTTGTGGATTCTGCATTGAGAGGAAGCCCAGAATGGTTGTGTTTTTAAGATTCTGTATGTGATTTAGATCACTCATGTGAATGCTGTGTGATCATGTTAATCTATGATTATTTATAAGATGTCATATGTGACGTCTTAATGTAACATAGCTTTCATGTGAGTTATTACTGGGGGGAAAACGCAAGGCATTCTTTAATAGTTTTGATATAGGCATAAATACACTGCGGCTTTACCAGTACAAAAAAGGCTTTTTTTCCAGTACATTCTACTTCAACCTCCTGTTAGGTGTTGCTAATTTAACCTAGATTCACACTCATAAAAGGGAGGCTTTTGGGTTTACAGCATCATATTTTCAATATAACGTAGTTTTACTAGGTGAAACAAGTACCCTTCATACATTATATTAAGAAATAAATGTTATATTGCCTTTAGTAGAAAGCTATTGGCATCCTTAAGAGATGCTGATCTGATCATATTTCATTTATAGAGCGCAACAGCAGGGTTCCAGAAGTAAAAATCCCATTCATTGTCTCCATAGAGAAATTGATTTTAGTGCTGAAATATAAACCTTTCAAGACAAGACCTATCATGATCTCTGAGGTTGTTAATTGTTGGTATGCCTCTGTCTAAGCCACAAGTCAATGTGATTCAACAGTACTGACCTAACAGAGTCTGCCTCTGCACTCTCAAATAACCCAAATGTTTACGCATCTGATTATTTACAATTATTTACAAATTAATTTTTGGTTGTTCAAAATTGGAAAATGGAAATGATAAACCGTTATAGAGTTCTGAAAATTGCCTATAACTTTATTAAACGTACAGACGTACACAAATACACACAGAGGGTATGGAAAGTAACATTTAAATTTTTCACTCTGTTATATTGCGTCCATTTGCTAAAATCATTTAAATTCATAATTTTTTCACATTAATGTACACACAGCACCCCATATTAACAGAAAAACACAGAATTGGTGCAGATTTATAAAAAAACTGAAATATCACATATTAATAAGTATTTAGACCCTTTGCTCAGTATTTAGTACAAAAAAACATTTTGATCTAATACAGCCATGAGTCTTTTTGGGAAAGATGCAGCAAGTTTTTCATACCTGGATTTGGGGACCCTCTGCCATTCCTCCTTGCAGATCCTCTCCAGTTCTGTCAGGTTGGATGGTAAACGTTGGGGGACAGACATTTTTTGGTCTCTCCAGAGATGCTCAGTTGGGTTTAAGTCAGGGCTCTGGCTGGGCCAATCAAGAACAGCCAAGGAGTTGTTGTGATGCCATAAAACCCTGACTGGTGGAGGGCTGCAGTGATGGTGGACTTTCTACAACTTTGTCCTATCTCCCGACTGCATGTCTGGAACTCAACCACAGTGATCTTGGGGTTCTTCTTTACCTCTCTCACCAAGGCTCTTCTGCCCCGATAGCTCAGTTTGGCCGGACGACCAGCAATAGGAAGGGTTCTGAGCATCCCAAACATCTTCCATTAGAGGATTATGGAGGCTACTGTACTTTTAAGAACCTTAAGTGCAGCAAAAAGTTTTTTGTAACCTTGGCCAGATCTGTGCCTTGCCACAGTTCTGTCTCTGAGCTCTTCATTCAGTTCTTTTCACCTCTTGATTCTCATTTGCTCTGACATGCATTGTGAGCTGTAAGGTCTTATATAGACAGGTGTGTGGCTTTCCTAATCGCGTCCAATCAGTATAATCAAACACAGCTGGACTCAAATTAAGGTGTAGAACCATCTCAAGGATCAGAAGAAATGGACAGCACCTAAGTTAAATATATGAGTGTCAAAGCAAAGGGTCTGAATACTTAGGACCATGTGCTATTTCAGTTTTATTTTTTTAATAAATCTGCAAAAAATGTCAACAATTCTGTGTTTTTCTGTCAATATGGGGTGCTGTGTGTACATTAATGAGGAAAAAAAATGAAACTTAATGATTTCAGCAAATGGCTGCAATATAACAAAGAGTGAAAAAATTAAGGGGGTCTGAATACTTTCAGTACTCATTGTATATGTACACTTCTGTGTATCTGTCTGTAAGGCTTACAAAACTGTTAAACATTTCAAGCCATCATTCTTTTTGCATTTTACTCTTGCAGTCCTCCATTCATTTTAAAATTGTTTTTAAAACCTTAGTTGTGACAGCCAGAGTTGCTTTCTATATCAGTAGCAACTATAAAACCTTTGTAACTCTATCAAGTTGTTTCAGCACTCAAACAGGTTGCACATATTGTTTGGACACCTGTCATTCAAAGTCATCAGAACAAAGAACACTCTCTAGCTGACTCACTTTGGGAAACATCCAAATTCTGCCTCTGTTTTTAATTTTAATTAATTTTTGCAATGTGGCAAAGCAGCTGAACAGATCTGGGGGTGGCTGTGAAAACATCTGCCCTGAAGATCTGTCAGGCGTGTAATCAGTAAACTCTGTGCTGCCACTCAGTTCCTCATCTCCTGCCGCCATCCGCAGAACCTTCAGCTTACAGGGTTTGTGAAGTCTTTTGAGGGATATGCCAGCTGTAGAATTAGTGAACGCTTCCATAACTGCTGTCAGTACAGGTGTGATCTAAAAGAGCTATATTTTGGTCAAGTTTCATGTTAGCTTGTGGTTTTCATATACATATTATGGGCTGATCTAGACTGTTATTTTGCAGGGCTGTTATACAGATGGAGCTATCCGTGGTGCTGAAATTGAACGGTGCTAGAATCTTGATCAACTTATAGTTTTTTTCCTGTTAAACAAACAATATATCCATCTAATATTTGCTGGAAAATATAGGTAAACCATAAACCTTAACCTGCAATCTTATTGATTCAATGTTACTCCAAAACCAGCAATATTGTTTATCCAGTAATATGTTGTACTTACTAAAATCACAGAAAGCGTCTCTTTTCCTCGATTCTCATTTCTCATCAGTTCATCCATTCAATATGTATCCAGTTCTCAGTGTATTTGTTCATTTCTATTTGATTGACACCGCCGAATAGCCTAAAGGAGCACACACTGAGTGCGTTTACATGGACCCCCAGATAATAATGAGATTTTTACAGTAGTGTGATTTACTCATGTTAATGCAATATTTCGATTCAAATAATGTGATCATGCTCATAATTGTAGCAAGCATAACCATATTAACTTAGTTGGCCTACGCCGATTTTAATCGTTTACAGATATGTAAACACCTTAATAGAAACATTGCCGCTCTGACCAGTCTTCACTGTTTCGGCTATTAAAAAAAGTTTAGTTTTGTGTATAATGGCAAAATGCTTATTTCATTTCATTTTTTTAAGTTAATTTAGGAAAACGTTTGGAGCATTCTTGTTTGTTAAATAGCCTATAAGTTTTTGTTTTTTAATGGCCAGTGGCCAGCGGCAGAAAAGCAGATTCCTTTTCAAATCATCATGACTTGCCTAAAATAAAATCAAGGTACCTTACATATTAAAACAATTGAAGCATATAAAAATGTTTCAACGTTAAACCTTACTATAATAATTAATGTGCGCTAGCCTAGCATATCCAAATTTGTTCTGGAAGCTCGCTCCAGAGGCACCAGCGCAAGCACCTTTTTTTACACTGGAAACAAAATTGCCTTCATTGTCAGTTTTTCTTAAAAGGTAAGATAAATCATTTGGAAGTGTAGAGGGTCTACTTTTATTTGTGTGTACTGACAAAATCAACGAAACGTGATTTTCTGCCTTTGCTTCTTGGACAGGAGCAAAAATGAACCGATTCCCTGCGGAAGGACATGATATATATATATATATATAAAAAGCTTTAAATAGCTT
>JAUYWG010000048.1:8283159-8301731 GCA_034779775.1 Enteromius afrohamiltoni
TCCTGATTGGCATGACACAGACCTGTAATAATATGCAGATTAGAAACATCCTTGGCATTTCTTGGGAAAACTCAGAAACACAACTCGCTGCCAGAAACAAATATTAAATATTAAGGACCGTTTACAAAAGAGTATAAAAGAGTTTTTCATTAGAGGAGAACTGGACCCAACTAAGCCAGGTTCTCCCAAGGTTTTTTCCCCATTCTCTCATGGATGGTGTTTTGGTTCCTTGCCGCTGTCACCTCTGGCTTGATTAGTTGGGGGAGCTTGATTTCCAGTGACTATCGTTGTCTTGACTACAGAGACCATCTCTGCATCTGATAAATAAGTAGTTTAATCTCATCATTATACATTACCATCACTCTGTTCTCCTACTTGATAATGTTCAGTGCTTTGCTACAGTCTGTATTGTTAAAAGCGCTATATAAATAAAAGTGATGGATGGATTGATTGATAGATGTAAAATAAATAAACAGCGGATAGTAGGTAATGCATCTGCGTTATTAGTCCATAATTTGTCCTATGCAGTGGGGTATGTGAACATGGCAGTATAAATTTAACCACAATTCTTAGCGAATATTAAAGATATGGAAATTGCATGTAAACAGGAGTGAAAAGCTTGCTCTTGACATGTAAAAATCATCATAATCACATTGTCTGTGCGCATGTAAACATGGTCATTGTTTATCTCCAAAAGACAGTATGAGTAGTTGGGTTTAAGTTGTTTTTTGAGTAGTTTAAGTGCGGCTTGTAAACAGGAAAAAAAAAATCTGTTACTTTTGTGGCTTTAAAATTTTATCCTGACCTTTTCCTTATTTTGCTTCACTCGTTCTCTCTCTTGCTCTCCAATGACAACATGACTTCAGTTTCTGGACTGGTATATGGGTGAATCTCATGAAAACCTAATGAAGCCTATTTTTAGGACCGTTAAGGATTTTTGCATCGTGACATTATTTTCTTGACAATTAAACACACCCCAAACCCATGTCTCATTATTATACTGTAAAACAAATCTAATTGTCATTAGTTGCATGCAAACATAAAATAAAGATTTTTATATGGTGTAGTATTTATAAGTATTTGTATCACAATTAATTAAAAAAAACATTGTTTTAGAACACTGTAATATTGCGTTATAGTAATGGTAACAAAGTAAAACATCTACATGCATTATGGTAATGAACAATTAGTTGGCATGTTTTTAAAATAATGTGGCTGTGAAATAGGCTTCAAAATAGGCTTCATTTTCATGCAAAATACAAACTTGTTTAAACATTTTATGAGATTCACCTAAAAAGATCTTCCAAGGAAACAACCGTTAATATTTAACAGGCCAAAGTGGCTTGCGTTTAATCCTCCCAAATAGTGAGCTGTAGAAGGGTTCCAGTTTACAAACAAATCTAATTAACATTTATCCTTGATGGGGCATTAGAGTGTTGAAAGGAATTCTAATGCCAACAAGCCGATTCAGACAGAGAAGCTGAGAGACATACAGAATGAGAAAAATAGAGGTGCTCTGATTGGAGAACAATTTGCAGTGACAAACAGAAGAGCTCTTGTATCTATGGCCATCATCTTCCTTTACTGCTGGTCATCAGGCAAGATCATTCTCTTTCCACCTATCTGAGATTCCTCATTAAACAGATGCAAGCTACTATAAATCAGTGGGAAAAGAAATGGATATGTGTTTTATTCATTGAAGTGGGTTTATGAGACTCAGAATCCCAGCTGGAGTGATAAAGCGGGGAGAATTTGCAGAGTGCATTTCATTAAGCATGTTTCCTTGCGCTAACCGACTGACAGCAGTGAATAAACTGAGGCCAGCAGTGCTGTTTATGCATGCACAACTCCTTTCAGCCTCCGATGACCCCTTTTTCCTTGCTGTAAAGCTCTCAATCTATCAGCACTTTGATTCTGCTGAGCTCCTCAGTGTTAGCGTTTAGCGCAGAGTCATGTAGTCTATACTGCGTGATTCACGCCTCTTCATCAGCTAAGCAATTCGGTTCCAGCGCTTCAGCTCAGTCTGCGAAGAGGTTACGCCGTTGTCCATAGAAACGGTATTTCGTTCATATTAGATGAAACTACCAATCTATATTGTTCAATCTATCTATTTTTCTCCCTATATATTGGGTACATTGGAAAGAAAATGGGATATGTATGTCTATCGGATGCTCTGTGATGATTTTCCGATTGCCAGCTAAGAGGTTAGGTTGTTGATACAGACATGTTTGTTCCTGAACAAGAATCTTAGCCCCAGCTAGATCTAGCAAGGTCATCCTTGAAACAATGAAAAACATTGGTAACACTTTACAATAAGGTTCTTTAGTTAACATTAGTTAACAAACTATAATGAACAATACTTCATTTACAGCATTACACAATACAGCATCCACAATACAGGATTTATTAATATTAGTTCATGTTAATTTCAGCATTTACTGCCTTATTAAAATCTCAAGCTAATGCACTGAGAGCTAAAATGAACTAACAATGAATGATTGTATTTTTATGGACTAGGTGGCGCCCCGTTGCATCGCAAAAATGAACTGAACATATGCAATACAATATAAATAGCTTATAAAGTATTCGATTTAAACACTCCCAAAATAAAATGTAAACAACTGACATTCATTTATAAATACGATATAAATACGGCACTGTGTAAAATAAGATATTAAAGAAACAAGCATTTGCCTGAGGAAGGGACAATGGTAGTTACGTTACTATTTTGCATAACTACTAGGCCCTTCCATAACATTAGCTGACGTTAAAACTAACAGATAGCGCTAGCTATTTCTTGATTAGCAAACCATGTTATGCTAATGTTAGCTCCCTGAAGTCGACGGTCACATCAGTGCAAAAGACACTAAAAATACTCTGTTGACTTTGGTCACACAAATAAATGTTACACACCTTTCGAATCTGTTAGGTGTCTACTTTTTTGAGTACACTCTCAGTAAAAACAATTAGGAAAATTATGAAAATAAACAGAGTTTGAATTTTTTCATTGTTCTCTTATAAAATTTTTCACAGTTTGTCATTAAATGAACTGAAACTCCGCGAAAACATGACACACAGACATGAGAAATATATCTATAGAAAGCTTGAAGTGTCTACTTTTATGCTAGTCTTATGCGACCACGCGCACAAGCCACTTTCGTTATCAGTCATTGTTCGGAAACATCAAAATAATATAATTAACATCATCTTTCCCGTAACATTACACCTGTCTTTGTCGCGTTTTTCTTCCTATTCTTTTCTTTTTTTCTCCCCTGAGCACCAGACAGTTTGGGATGTTTTGACATGCTTGTTGACTCATGACACAATGTGGGCTTATTATTTTCTGAAGTCATAATACCAACTACTTTTAAGTGGAAGACTGGACGAGACACTTTTTTTCTTCCTCCATTTCTGGCGCCCTTAGCATTTGCCTATACTGCCTATGCCACGGGCGGACCCTGAGTTAAAACATAAAGTAATGTTAACAAATGACACCTTATTGTGAAGTGTTAACAAAACGTTTAATTTGTTTTGTGATCCTTGTCCATGCATAACCCACTGTCAAAATGTTATTTTTATTTTATTTTATTTTTTTAGTTCCTAAACTTGGTCTTCATTTAATTTTCAGCAGCCATTACTCTATTCTTCAGTGTCGCTTTCAGAAATAATTTAATATTGCTGATCTGGTGTTTAGATAACATTTCTTCTTCTTATACATTTTTCAGGATTCTTTGAATAGAGAGTTCAGAAGAACAGCATTTATGTAAGAAAGAATTCTTTTTAACAATTTAACTGTCACTTTTAATTAGTTTATTGTGTCCTTGCTGAATAAAAGCAAAAAAAAAAAAGAAAAGAAAAGAAAAGGTTGCGGCATAATGTTAAAGTTCAATATTTAGTGTTCAAATCCCTTTATGCTCGATTTAAAGTAATAATGAAAATATAGTCATTGTTTTGTCTCTTTAACTACATCTCCTGAGTCTTGAGCAATTTCTTGTCATGTTACCATGGTAATAATTTGGTAAGAAGATAAATATGGCTATTGCAGCTCCATGCATTTGCAAAAATTTTATTCCTGCAGAAACCATGTACAGCCTGGTCTGTCTACATGCGTACCCCTTTTGACTTTCATGCCGTTATCGACCCAGGCTATTGATTGGTGGCCAGCTATTATACTGGTATGTATGGAGAATGTAAGTCACAGTACAGAGTGTGACTTCGAACTGAACAGCAGGGCCCTGGAGAACTGCCTCTCTGCTTGCTAAATGAGATCCATTACAGTAGAGTTAACTGAGTATATCTCGAAAATAAGAGCATACATAGTAATGAGGTGAAATAATGGTGCGCAGTCCATTTGGAGAGTTTTTCTTGTGTTGTTTTGAAGCCGTTTGGGTGACTAAATGTTCACGCTAACAAACTTCAGATCTAAATGTATCATTTGTTCCATTCCTTCATAGTTTTCAACGGCTATCAACGGAGAATGGATAACACAATTTGCTTGTATGAAATAACTGCAGGGTGAACAGCAATTTGGCTCATTTCGGTGGAGCAGTCAGTTGAAATATTTGAAATGTGCGGAAACAATTAAACAGATGCAGTGATGGGGACGGCTAGGAAGCACTGTTTGGAGAAAGACTTTACCAATGCGAAGAGAAGCCTCTCAACTGTTAAATCACAGGTTTAGAGGTGACCGTGAAGTACAAGCCGCTTTATCACTGGGACGATGTGGTTTGACCTTTGGGAGAAGATGAGGCGATATACTAGTTGGACTCAGTTTAACCGTTCTTGGCGGCATCTTAGCACATTTACCTTGTGTAGATGAGCCAGTGGATAAGGCGTATGTGCATCCAAGAGTATGTGCTAAATGTTTTTGTACCCAGTTGAGTTGCGTCAACCACCCAGCATGCTTGTTTACAGTGCACTGTTTTCCTTGAGGCATTAAATAAAATTACCCCGGCTGCAATTTCAAGAAAACATATTAATATTTTAAGATGCTCAGTGGAGACCTTGAGGTCCTTAGTAAAATCAGAATGATCTGAATAATGACAGACTGATTACTGTTATTATCTTTCTCCCTATCACACGTCCCTTTAAAACCCTCCCCATCGATCTCCGTCGCCAGCTGTATTTTGCAAGACAATTACACATCTAATTGTAATCACTGTTTCTTATCTGTGCTACTAAAGGGCATTAACAGACAAAGATGTTCATTGATTCCTCGCTTTTAATTCATCTTACAGAAGAATGGAGAAATGTTTTTTTTAGCCAAAGCTAATTATCTCTGAGGGACTACCCATAAGTCAAATTCTGTTTTATGTGCTTAAGCTTAATTTTAAGAACATTTTGTCTAAGAGTTTGACTCTTGGCCCAGTTGAGATTCTTTTTGATGCATTTGCTTGCTCTGATCCCTCTTCCCTTTTTTGATTTACTGATGTTGGAGCTAATTAAATAAAAATAGCTTCAGTATTAACTTAATTTTCTGGTTTGGAGCTCATTTGAACACAGCAACAACTGACTGCATTGCTGTTTTGAATGTCATATTGTATATTAAATGCACCATCAAAGCTGAACCGCAAATGAACACGGTTATGTAAACTGTCCTCTTTCATATTTAGCGCTAAACCTTTTGATTCATTCTTGCGAATCATTTATTCAGATTATTCTTATAAATGAATTTCATTTTTCATAAAATTCATTTTTAGGTCTTTTTATAGAAGAATTATTGTACAAATCTTCTGTTCATTACAATATTGTGTGAACAGTTATGTCAATTATTATGCTGTAGTTTGTCTGTGTAGCAGTAATTTAATATTTTTGTTTTTTGCCTGATACCATTTTTATTCAAAACTCCTTATTAAAAAAAAAAAAACAGAATTCATTATCAAACTACATTAAAGCTTATATTTATTTTCTATAATATAATAATTATAACACCATTAAAGTGAATATAATGTAATATATTTATTTACTATAATATAATAATTATAGATAACAAAAACTAAAATTATATTATTATATAAAATTAGATAAAAAGGATCTTTACTTGAAATAAAATAAATGTAAACTGACATAAAATAAAGCATTAATATTTCAGCATAATATTTCCAAGGCAGCATTTCTTGTTTTCATTTAGTTAAACTTGATGTTCTAAAATAAGTAAAACTATATCTGTAATAACATTATATAAAAAAGACTATTAAAAACTATAAGACTATAACTAAGACAAAAACTACATAGACATAGTTAAAACACATAAATAAATAAATGACATTTACAGAAAGACACAACTACTTTTTTTTATTTTTTATTTTTTGTAATGGACATAAAAGCAAGGGAAACTAATTAAAAAAAACATTCTCAAAAACCATAATAGTATGATACTAAAATGACAATGAATATAATGTATAAATATAATAATGGATATTAAAATAATTGAAATGCTAATTATTAAAAATTATTAAGTAATATCAAATATATAAATATTTATTTATTTTTAATTAGCTTTTTTCTAGCTTGTAGTACAGTTAACTACTTCTAAAGCTTAGTTTGACTGTAGCTTTCTACTATGAGTAATTTGCAGCATGGCAAAATCATGTTTCAGGCAAAATTTCTTAATACTGGTAGCCATATAACTTTATATGCGCATTAACACACAGACATACGCATGAAAACAAATCACACACACCAGGCAAAAGGTCGTTTGTTTCACTGAGGGCAAGACACGCGTGTAGGTGACAAGGGCTGAAATGCCTTATACATTCCAAAAAAGCCTTGCGTTTGCATCCTCATACATATTAATACGCATCATTCTCTTTCATGTAATACTATGAAGCAGTTACAGCCCACAAGCTGCATAGAACTAACACAGATTTCCCATTAAAACTGCATTGTTAGATCACACGGGGAAAAAGGGGCCCTAATTACATCTTCGTCTTTTCACAGACTTTAGCCAAGAAGGTTGAAATGCCTCCTTGAAACAAGCACACAGGAAACAGCTTGTCCAAGGACTTGGGAAGGATTACACCGTATCAGTACTGTATCAATGTCACCTTTATAATCTTTCTGTATGTAAATGATGCTCGCACATTTGCATTTTTTTGTGTTTTTTTTTCCCCTCCTCTTTCTATAAAAGCTTCTTAGCTCATCATAGCAGGAGTGACCATGAGATATGCCCCAGAGAGAGGAGGGCAGAGTCTCTTGAGGAAGTGCCCTGTCACTGCTGAAAGGTATCAAACCAGGGGGGCTTCTCATTAATCTAGAACCCAAACCGGGGGATGAGGAGCTTCATCTGCTGGGGAACAGCATGGAGAAATCTTTTAGCCACCCATTATCTTCCATTTTTGATCTCCGTCTTGTGGAGGCAGGTTTGGAAAAAAATGCCTTTATTTTTCATAATCCTCTCCCTGCCTTATCCATATTTCATGAAGAACACTGGGGGTATGAAAGCGTCTAAAACTAATCCACTGCATGATATTTAGTCCCAGATTAAAATCTCTCACTCCACTGCACTATAATTCTGTTCTTATTGATTGCCTGGCTTCACAAAATGCAAGTCAAGGATGTTCCATACGTTTTATTACTGAAGTCATATAAAAGCGCCGTACTTACTAATGTACTGAGAGAACATTACATACTAATGTAGTGAGAGAACGGCAATGCTAACGGGAGTGAAATATGAAATTCAGAGAGAGCGATTGATTCTCAGACAAGATGGTATGTGTTTAGCAAGTTGTTTAAGGCGAGAAAAAAGATGAGAGGCTAAGACATTTATTTCCCACATCTTTGAAGCATAAACAACACTAAACATCTGCATATATTATACAGGGAGGTCTGAGACCATGTTGAAATGTAGAAGCAGAAAGTAGTTCATGCTCACCAAGGATGCATTTACAGTATTTGATTAAACGTATTTGTATATATGGTGAAACTGTGATATACTATTACCAGTTTAAAAAAACAATTTGTTTTTTATTTGAATATGTATATTTGAATATGTTTTTTAATGTAGATTTTGTCCTGTGATGCAAAGCTGAATTGTTAGCTGCCATTACTCTAGGCTTCAGTGTCACATGATCCTTCAGAAATAATTTAATATGCTGACTTGATGCTCTAGATAATATGCCAGTTGCTGATTATTGTAAATGTTAAAAATAGCTGTGCTGAAATAGTTGTGCAGCTGTGCAGTTTTGAAATATAAATTAGTAACTGTATGTTACTACGTCTGCTACTTTGGGATCAATTTATTGCTGAGGAAATATTAATTTAGCAAAAAAACAAAACAAAAAAAAAGTAGGGTATGCTGTTAAATATTTAAAACATATACAGGTCCTACTTTCTATAGTGCAAAAGAGTAGCTAGTATAACTTTGAAAAGCTACAGTTTCAGACTGATGCTCATTATTATATAAAAGGATCGTTATATTAAACTTTTAATCAGGGTTTGTGGAAACTTGTGGAGTTCAGATAACTTAAGTGTTTTAAGAGAGGCAAAATAAAGGCATTTTATCTTCTTACATTTCCTATAGTGAAAAAATATATATAAATAAAATGTAAAAATGTTCTATTTCTACTTCAAATGTATTTGAAGCTTATTGTTTGCTTAATATACCACAAATACATTATATATACATTATACATTATACAAATACTCCACAATTATACTAAACTGATACACTTAAAGTCTGCTAAATTGGAACAAGTGATGTTTCTCTAAACGGGTTTCGAGAGGAGCGCCCACAAAATCGCATTGTCCAATCAGCTCCTCATCTCACCAGCCAATCAGATCCATCCTTCCCACTATAAATAGACCCATCTCCTCCCCCTCCGCATCTCGTCTTTCTTTTGCATCCCTCCTTTGCCCCTTTCGGAGTCCGCCGTCCACCAGGCTCGCCCCCCCGGACAGCACGCATTTTTATGATTAAATGAGGAAGCGCCAACTCTTATAATGTTGTTCTTAATGCGGAATTGTTATGCAAAAGCAGAAGTAATGCTGCTCAGGTCCAACCAAAGATATATATTTGACTGAGCTAAAGTGGATTACAAATACACTTTTATCAAACAACCATAACAAATGTATTGCACACCATAATAGTGATATTACAAATGGTATGCATAATATAAAAAAGTGCGATGTGCAGAAATACTCCAAGTCTTAAGTGATACGTCAATAAATGTTAATGGATTTGAAGTACACTTAGTATATAATAAATGCATTTGAAATATATTATGGCATAGGCTTTTTTCAGACAAATCAAATTCAAGATTTTTAAAGATGTACAAACCAAATACTGATACGTTGTGATTTTTAGATATCCAAACATTTCACACAGATTGTTCTGTTTGTTTTCATCAACTTAAAATAACACATCAATTTGTTGCTACTGTATCAACTATATTTCACATTCAGTTGAAAGGCAATGCAAAACCCAGGCATTCTCACTGCTGCTCTCGGACCCAACTTTATATATGTATATGTAAATGATAAGTTCAGTAAACCAGATAAATCATTCAGCTTATCAAATCTTCTCAGTCTGCTCGGAAGACTGCTAGGCTTCATTTGCACATCTTCACAGCTGTCAGTTACAGATGGTGCGGAAGTGTTTGAGCAGCACAAATCTATGAATTTTTCTCTCCAGTGTGCGAGTCAAGACATTTTTACTTTAATGGGACATGTCCTGCCCACTTCCCTGCTACTTGGAAAAAAAAAATCCAGTTGAAACTAGATAAAAGTTGTTCTTATATTTTTAGGCATCAGTTTATTTCCCCAAGTAAAGAATTCCGGTATTAGAAGTACAGGCACTTCTTCAGTACTGCTTTAGATTTGAGTAAAAACTAGTCTAATATTCAGCATTCTTTCAGTACGAATGCAACCTTGTCTATTTTGGTCTATAATGAGGCTGATGTTAGAATAATTTGCCAAATTTTGCGTGTCATTTTCTGAAAGCGTTCAGCCCCTAGAAATTTTCTCTTGTATCTATTCTGTTCACTTGAGAAATTAGCCTATTTCATTTGAAGAAATCTGTAATCTTCTTAGAAATTGGTTCTGCCATGTCAAGCACCCAGCTTGCTTATGCACACGCTCTTCTATGATCAGTGTGTGAATGTGCTGCCATGTATCAAAGAATGTAAAGTGAGTGTTTGTTTCCAGCATGCTGCAGCAATCTGGGTACAGACTGCTCGCTCGGCTGCTGATGTTTCATGTCTGCTTCTCCAAATGACCCAACGCGCTCCCCGCTGAAGATTATGCCATTTATGAAGAGCTTGGCATACGGACAAAGAAAGGGATTGTTGGCTTTTATAGAAAGAATGAGATAAACTTATAGAATGCAGGATTATTTGTCTGTTTCGCTCTTCTGGCCATCCGACGTGATGCAGTCTGATACTTGTTATTCCTGATTGTCAGGGTTGTAAAATGCCTCGCCCTTTTCCCTGATGAATACCTTTAATTGGTCGTTATTGATTCCTGTCCCAGAGCGCATCCGAGTTGAAACGCACGTAATTGCATACCAACAGATGCGGGATCGGGCAATAACTCCGATGATTGAAATTTCTCATAGATAGCTTTCCTGCTCTGCCATCTCCCCTTTCCAGCGAAAGTGATCAGATTGACATTTAGTGCACTTTTATTGAATTTTGGGATGATGAGCTTAATACAACTAGCACTGGTGTCTCTCAGTAGTTGGTTATTTATAATATGTTGGTAGTCATTGGATCTATCTATATCTACCTATCTATCTAGGTTGTAATCTGCTGATCCATTGATTTATCCATCCATCCATCCATCTGTTTTCTGTCAATCTATTTATCCATTAATTTTCTGCAAACTATTGTTTTACCTATCTGTCTGTCTGTCTGTCTGTCTGTCTGTCTGTCTGTCTGTCTGTCTGTCTGTCTGTCTGTCCGTCCGTCCGTCCATCCATCCATCCATCCATCCATCCATCTATTTAGGTTGTAATCTACCGATCTATTGATTCATCCATCCATCCATCTGTTTTAATTTCTGTTAATCTATTAATTCAAACATTATCTGCAAACAATTGTTCCATCCGTCCATTCATCCATCCATCAATCAATTCGTCCCTCCATCCGTCTGTCGGTCTATGTATCAGTGTTGTAAAAGTGTATTTTGATCCATTGATCTGTTACCTATGAATTATTGTTCCATCCATCTATGTTTGTCCGTCCATTCAAATTATATTTCATCTGAGTTAAAATTCATTTTTACTTTTGGAACTTAAAGGGCATTCTTTATTAAATTCTGAATGGTACTGTCCGAATGTTATGACAACAAGATTATGACTACATTTATCATGGAAACATTTTCTTTATTTGCAATAAAGTGCATTGATGAATTGCTCATAATAAACAGGAGCTTGCGTTAGAAAGTAAATAAGGGCAATTTTGATTTCATGTTGGCAAAGACATTAATGGTCCATTGGCGATTGTATCTTTGCTATTTTTTGCTTCAGGTTCATTGCAACAATGTAGCAATAAGTATAGCATATTCTCCCTTGGGCTCAAGTCCTATAATTTTACTTTGAAAGAAAGGAACAAACTCCCCACTTTGGTCGTGTAGTGCACAGTACTGTTGATTCCTTTGCAGTGCAGTGTTTTAATGAGGCTTTTGGTGCAGGCTCTCAGATTCAAGTACAGTTCACTGGGACTTCTCGGTTTTAAGGGCAAGCCTGCATATACCTGCAAATTCCCTTGACAACTGCCTCTTATGATGCTTCTCCTAGAGAAGGGACGAAAAAAACTGTGGAATATCATGGTGGAGACAGCACTCTTCCCTGTTTTCTGGGTCATTCCTGTTATGCTATTAATTCTCATATTCATATTTGTTTCAGTATAATGGATAAAATAGTACAAACGTCAATTTTG
This sequence comes from Enteromius afrohamiltoni, assembly GCA_034779775.1. Taxonomy (NCBI): domain Eukaryota; kingdom Metazoa; phylum Chordata; class Actinopteri; order Cypriniformes; family Cyprinidae; genus Enteromius; species Enteromius afrohamiltoni. Next base: position 8,295,036 of record JAUYWG010000048.1, read on the forward strand.
AGATGGAAATCATGGTTTTCAGTTTTAACTATCACAGTTAAGCGAACAGAGCTAGCGCTAATTTGCTCAAATTTCTAAAATGGTCAAATGGTTTCCAAACATGTTTTCTTAGGATATTTTATATAGATTATGTCTTCTGAATTATAGTTTTCTTCCATTTTAAAATGTAAAATAGGCAAAAGTGAAACTAACTGAAAAACCAACAAAGCAGGTTTTTTTTTTTTTCTTTTTTGTAGTTTCAGTCTAATTGAAATCCATCCTTACATTTCAATGCAAGCATATTCATTACAGAGTTACAAAGATCAAAGGGTACTGCAAACCATGTGACCTGCATAGCATTGGCATTGGTGCACATTTTCAGTGTATCAAATGAGTTTTGGGTTTGGATAGGCCATTCGGGGACTTTTAAAAGCCTCCCTCTTCTTTGATCATTGATTCAGTGACATTTTGCGTTACAGTGGGTAGCAAGTCTTCTTTTGTTTTGTATCTGACAGGCCTGTTTGACGAACTACAGGACTGGTTCATTACGATTCAATCCCAGTGCCTCTCGAGCCCGGAACAGCTGTTCTCGCCTCAAACAAACTTAGAGGAGGGGAAATGTGCTCTCTGCGATCTGTTCCTATTAGTTGTCTTCTAATGCAGCCTAAGCACACAACCCTCCAACAAGAATTAAACGTGTCAGTGACTTGACATAGATCCAAGTCTTGCAGTATATTGTAGGCCACATATTTTGTAGGCAGCTTTCAGTTCACTGTACATGGATGATTTTTCAGTTAGGAGAACTAACTGAACTAACTGAAAAATCCTTTTCTTTGTCCTTGTGTGGTTTTAAAGATTTTTTTGCATTGATGATTGCTTATAAATTATAAATCATTAATTTTAATAGGTTAATTTTTAATTACTTTTAATATGTTACAAATTAGTGTAAGTTACTTGAAAATTACTTTGAAATATTAAAACTTGTTGCTCACTGAACATTTTTTCTTGAGATCTTAAAGGTAAGGCATGTCAGTTGTATAGGATATTTTGTCTTTACAGTTTGTTTGTTTTCCCTTTTCACCTTTTTTCTTGTTAACGAGGTATAATTACAAAACAGGTCAGCTGTTAGTTTATTTGAGAATTTAAATTTAGAAACAACCAATTCAAAGTTTATTGCTAACTTTGTTTGTTAACTTATTAAATTTACAAAGCAAAGGCCAATTTTTTCCCTTTAAAATCTGAAAAATATCATTAACATCACACAAAATTTCACAACTTTAACACATTTTAAGTATTAGATAGTCCAAAATAAAAAAAATAAATAAATAAAATAACCCAGTTACGTGCATTGTTTGTCAGGAAACAGCATGTATGATTTTTAATGCTGTGTCGCTCAAATTACTCAAAGCAGCATTGGGTGCAGATTCATTCTTTTAATCCAGCTAAGCAGGCATAAGCTCTTGCTGATGAAATACATGATTGACATCCACAAGTCCTGAATATCGGCCTTTTTCTTTTCATTAAGGTGAAATTACAGAGCTTGATAAGTATATATTTCTCTGTAGGCTTGTTATGGTTGTGTGTGTGTGCGCGTTTGTTTTTTAAGGTCAAGCACAGCGGGGAAGTTTGCACACGTAAGCGTATAGGTGTGAGCCGATTGCGTTGTGGTGCTGTGGATGGTGTCCGCTGGGACACACTCAGCCAGATTGTGGTGCCGATGGGAAGTGCAGAGCGCATCCTTCACAAGCTGTTCCTAAGCTTTCACTGCCGCCAAATACAGCACAACACTACCCGTAGCTACTGGGGATGTTTGTTTTTGCTGAACACTGTTTATTTTTTTCTCTTCTAGATATATATTTATATATATTTATCACAAAGACACCATGTCTCGCAGTAATGCTATTTACAAGACTCTTCCCAACAGTGTAATTCATAAAAAATACATTTTGCTTGAATTGTCACAGCACTTGCGAGTGGCTCTCTGGTGGAACTGGGAGGAGCATCTCATAACAGAAGATTATGGGCTTTTTGTAAGGAGCGAGGCGTTTCGAACCTGGGAAAGATTGGAAGAAAAAAAAAATTTTTTTAGCCTTTTTAATGTAGGGTCTCTGAATGAAAGATATTGCTTTTCAATATTTTTCAATTCTACTATATAATTTGATATTTTTTAGAGAACTTGCTGTGGGGGTTAAGAGTGCTGGATGTTTGCTAGGATGTTTTGGTGTCTAGTTGGTTGTGAAATAAAAACATTCCGCCCAGAATTTGTTCTGTTCCCTAATTTTGACACAGGTTGCTTCTTAAATATGATTTTTATTTTCCCATAGTTTTTGTTATCTTCCAGGCTTTTACATCTATGTATTTGGCAAATGCGTTCATCCAAAGTGACTTACACTGTATTCAACATATGCAGTTTAATATTGGGTGACAAGAGGTACTAATATGCACCATTTACGTACTGATACGTTTAAGGTACCAACAGGCACCCTATAGGACACCCTACAAACCCTACACCTCACAACTTTTATTATTGTTAAAAAAAAAAATTATGTGGAAGTGGAAATCAAATCTAAAACCTTGCTGCAATCTCGGCTCACTGGACATGCATCCCTCTACATACATTTCGGCAAAACTGAAAAAACTTACATACATTCATATTAAAATGAACACTACAGGCAGTAAAACTCAGACAATTTTCATTCCTTTTCACACAAAAGTGTGGTTTACAGTAGGACTGGGCAATATATCACATGCAGTATCATGTTCAATATTGGAAATGAATCACCTGCAGGGGTGGATCTACCAGGGTGACACAGGGTGGCAATTGCCACCCTAAGAAAAAGCCTTGCCTCCCCATTTGCCACCCCAGCACTAGTGTCCCGTATATTGATAGTGGCTCCCTGATGCCCGCAAATTGTACGAAATATCCTGGAATCTACGCCAAACTGGCAAGACATTAATGTCTGCATCTTGCATCTTATAATGCGCATACGACGGAGTGAAGGAGAGAGAGAGACAGGCCGTGCGTGCATGTGAACGGTGTGTGAGTGTGTGTGTGCGCCTGTTCATAGCGCGTGCTAGACAGAGAACATCCTGATTGGTCGACTAAGAAAAATAAGCCAATTAGCTTTCAGTGGGGGCAGGCTTTTATTTCTTTTTTTTGGGTAACAAAGTTATTAGTTCAGTCTAAGACTCTTTGGATCAGTGCAGCCTACGAAATCGTCGTGGCAGAGAGAGTGACTCGACTGTAAACAACATAACAAACATTGCAATAGTTTTGAAGAAATCTGCCTTTTCATTAAACCAGAGAAAAACTTTGCTTCTATAATTATTGTATTGTATAATTAAGTTTTCCACAGTTTTGACATATCTTTACAATTATAATTTGACTGTAGTATTTGTGTCCCCTTCAAAAATTGCTTGCGAGAAATTTTGTTTATTGTACCCCCTACTGTTAAATGAAATTTATGCCCATGCTTTCGAGTCGTTAATTTTTTTGGCTTATGAGGCTATCACGTGATGAACGAATGACTCAAAGACTTGAAACGGGTGAACTAATTCCAGTAAGAAGAGATACTTGGACTTGCTTTACTTGCACTAAAATGATTGATTTTGTTTTTATGTCTCATCCAAGATATTTGAATACTTTTGCACTAAATACTCTGATTTACTTTATTCATTGTTAAGATATTTGTTGGTTATTTAAATGTGGTTTCTGATTTATTATGTGTTTTTAACTTAAGGAGACTTGATCCACTGAGACGTTGTATCCATATGCAGTCTGCATTGTTTGTCATGCTTTGTAAATTAAACTTGGCATAGACTTAAACTCGCTACAGATTTAAATTGAACTCAATAAAGAGAAATTAAATATACTGTACAATCTCATTAAATTTTTCTGACTTTACAATGCAGATATCAGGTTCAAGTCAATCACACATTTCATTTTTAATAGGACAATGTAAAACTGTGCACCCTAGTGTATACACCGAATAAGAATTGCATTGTGTTCCTTGAATCTTTTAATGCCACCCCCTTGCTACCCCTTACTTTTGAAAGTTGTTGTATCATATACAGCTTCATATGTATGAAATTTCTAATTCAGTAGGTTTACTCTATAGCTCACGTAATAAGGCGCTGCATTTATGAGAATAAAAGCTCAAATGGCTGTGCAAATAGTAAATAGTGCTGTCTTGAGCATTTTCAGGAAGTGTCACCAAAATCTGACTTTTTTGCATTGTAAAACATTTACAGAGTAAACTGTAATAATGAAAACATGACAAAGCCATTTGACTATCTTGTTCATAAACAATGGTGTCAGGACTTGACACTTTCATTGACATAAATACTTGCAATGAACTATACATTTTGAGCAAGTGACATGCTTTTGAAGGATATCAACTATGTTTTGCAGTTTGTACTAATTATTTTGAGAAATGCATTAACTGTTGTGCAAATTTAAATACTGTTGTGAGAAATGCACCAAAGCGAAAAACTGTAAATGGGTCATATGATGCAATTTCAAGTTTTCCTTTATCTTTGGAGAATTACAAGATGTTAGTCCATAGATAAGATCCTTTCAAAGTTTCAAAACCAAAGAGAATTCTATAAAAGTAATGACTTGTCCACACCCCCCTAAAATGGCTATTTTAAACACGCCCCCAATTTTCCGAATGGGTTCACTTTTTTTTTTTACAACACCACCGAAATGTTTATGCAAAGAGCAAAGGTGGAGCTATTCTCCCTGTAGTTTACTGCCAGCACCATGTTCTGGAGACACTGTGTTTCATGTGAAAGTGAAACTACTTTCTTTGTGCTTCCAAAAAAGGACACAACTAGAAATCAGTGGTTGTATTTATAACACTGTTCTGGAACAGTTCAACACAAATATTAGTGTGTTTAGTGCATTTACGGAGGACTGATTCCTGATCCTGGGAGCAGCCTATGCTGGTTGTGCACAGAGACTATAAAGTTAAGCAATTCCAACTTTGCAATAACAGTCTGGCACTTCTGATTTGATTGTTTTTGTGTTAATGCATCACATTATGGTAAGGGGCATCAAATTTCTGTGACACACTTACGGTATTTGGTCAAACAAAGAGATCAAACAAGAGGCAGAATGATAATACACATGGTTTGGATGGGTAAACTTGCAGCCCATGGACTGGAAAGTAAGTCAGAATAGCTTTCAGATTTTTCCAAAATCACTTTTAAATTCACACAAAGAGCTGGCCAAACTAAAGAGTCATTTTCCATTGTTTGTTGAAAAGTGTACTCTCATTTAAAAGTAAACCTCGTAAATCTCATGAAGAACTGAATGAATTAATATTTTGTTTTCGTTGTTTGTTCTGAGATCTTTGTTTTCATCTTTAAAAACCTTTGGAGTGCTCCAAAGGTTTGCACACAAAATACCTAACCTTGCAAATTACAAAGTATATTATTTTGAGAAAGATTAGTCAGTATTACTCAAAACATTTTGTTGTCTTCATAATCTTTGCGAAAGTAGCATATGAGGAATAATGGATGGAAGTAAATATGTCATGCATAATCAAATCCATTCTTGTCTTTCAAGCATAAAGTAGGCTTTCTACTTCGGAGCTGCACTTTAAAAACTTCCACCAACTGTTTGCATGTGTTTAAAATGGCCTTTCTTTTAAGTAGTTTTTTTTTCTGAATTATTTGTACTTATAAAATTAATCCACTTGTATAATGCAGGCCAGAATCTGTATTGTGAGATAACACTTTCAAGCCATTTGTTAGCTCCATGGTTCATTTAAGCTTTTCTTTTGAAGCGGACACTCTGTGGACAGAGTTAAAACAGTTAAGGGGATTTCACCTACATTAATATTTATTTTTTTAATTCCTCTTCATCAGGGTAAATAGTTTGTTTTCAGAACCCAGTGGTTCATTTGCACCTCCCAGCATTTCTAGAGCCTTTTTGTGTAAGTTGCCTGTGGATAAAAGTGGGGATGTTCCTATGGGTCTATACGGCATTGAGTTTTTCAAAGAAAACACCCAAAAATAGTCTGTTAGAAGGCATAAATGAAAACAGGAAGAGGTCTGTAGTTCATTTTTTATTGAGAGAGTTAATTGTACTGTGTTTTACAGTGGAATAGGTTTGCCTCATAACGGTGAAAATGCTTCTGGCTCTATAAATATAAACAGGAAACTGTGTTTTATCTCTTTTTTTTATTTTTCATTTAAGCCAAAGAATTAAAATGTGTGTTAGAGTACAATTGTCATAACAATAGCTATTGCATAGCTTGTAGAAATATGTACAAAGAAGCAACACAAGCTTGGTTTCAAACCCAATAATGCACTTCTTTGCTGTCTATAAGGGCAGCGTCCAACCAACATGAAACCTCAAAATACACTGATTTGAATTCAAACAGGTTAAACTAGAAGTCGAAAAACTTTACAATTTTAGTAAAAAGTAAAATTGTTTCATTAAAATGTAATAAAAATCTTTGTTTTGCTCAAATAAAGAAAATGAATTTTAACATTGTAGCACACAAAATTTTATTTAAATGTTGCTTTATTACAATAATATATTACTTAAAGAAATATATTACTGATAAATTATTAAATATAAATGTAAATATTTATATATATATATATATATATATATATATTTAAAAAAATAATAATAATATATATATATATATATATATACACACACATATACAGTGAGGTCAATAAGTATTTGATCGCCCTGTGATT
>JAUYWG010000048.1:8301831-8312799 GCA_034779775.1 Enteromius afrohamiltoni
TATATATATATATATATATATACACACACCTATACAGTGAGGTCAATAAGTATTTGATCGCCCTGTGATTTAGCAAGTTCTCTTACTTAGAAATCATGGAATAAAACAATTTTCAGTATAGGTGCATTTCTACTGTGAGAGACAGAATCTAAACTATTTATTTCACAAATAAGTATTTGATCACCTGCTTATCAGCCAGATTTCTTACCCTCAAATACCTGTTGTTTTGCTTTTAAGTAGTCCAGCTACACTCTGCTCATGATTCTAAATTAGTAGCACCTGTGTGAGGTCGTTAGCTGTCATAAAGACACCTGTGCACCCCACAATCAGCCAAAGTCTAAGTAGCAACACGGGCAAAAACCAAAGAGCTGTCAAAAGACACAAGACAAAATTGTAGACCTTCACAAAGCTGGAAAGGGCTAAGGGGCAATTGCCAAGCAGCTTGGTGAAAAAAGAACAACTATTGGCTAATGACTACTGCCAATGTCCCTCGGACTGGGGCCCCATGGAAGATCATTGATGGTAAAAACGTTGAAGAATCAGCCCAGAACTACACGGGAGGAGCTAGTCAATGCTATGAAGAGAGCTGGGACCATCGTTTCCAAGGCTACTATTAGTAATGCACTAAGACATAATGGTTTAACATCTTGCATTGCACGGAAGGTTCCCCTGCTTAAATCAGCCCATGTCGAAGCCCATCTGAAGTTTGCCAGGGACTATCTGGATGATCCAGAGGAGTTATGGGAGAAAGTCCTGTGGTCAGATGAGACCAAAGTAGAACGTTTTGGTCTTAACTCCATTCGCCGTGTTTGGAGGAAGAAGAATGATGAGTATCATCCCAATAATACCATGCCCAATACCAAAGCATCATGTTTTAGGGGTGTTTTTCTGCACAGGGGAAAGGATGACTGCACTGTATTAAGGAGAGGATGAACGGGGCCATCTATTGTGACATACTGGGCAAAAACCTCCTTCCCTCAGTCAGACCATTAAAGATGGGTTGTGGCTGGGTCTTCCAATATGTCAATTACCCAAAGCACACAGCCAGGAAAACCAAGGAGTGGCTCCGTAAGAAGCATATGGAGCATAGGAGTGACCTAGCCAGTCTCCAGACCTAATTCCATTTGAAAATCTTTGGGTGGAGCTTTAAATCTTTATATCCATCCATTTTCTTCTGCTTTTCCAGGACCGGGTCACGGGGGCAGCAGTCTAAGCAAGGACACTCAGACTTCCCTCTCCCCAGATACTTTCTCCAGCTCTTCCAGGGGAACACCAAGGCACTCCTAGGCCAGCGTAGAGATATAGTCCCTCCAGCATGTCCTAGGTCTTTCCTGGGGCCTCCTCCTGGTGGGACATTCCTGGAACACCTCCCCCTAATCCAGATACCTAAGCCACCTCAGCTGGCCTCTCTCGAAGTGGAGGAGCAGCAGGTCTACTCCAAGCTCCTCCAGAGTGACCAAACTCCTAACCCTATATCTAAGGGAGAGCACAACCACCCTACGGAGGAAACTCATTTTGGCCCCCTGTATCCAGGATGTCGTTCTTTCAGTCATAACCCAAAGCTCATGACCACAGGTGAGAGTAGGAATGTAGATCGACTGGTAAATCGAAAGCTTCGCCTTGCAGCTCAGCTCCTTCTTCCCCACGACAGTCTAGTACATTACTGCAGAAGCTGCACCGATCTGTCTGTCAATCTCTCGTTCCATCCTTCCCTCACTTGTGAACAAGACCCCAGTGCCCGCTGTAGGTCCTGGTTCAAAGAAGCCAACAGGACAACATCATCTGCAAAAAGCAGAGATGAGATCATGTGGTCCCCAAACTGGACCCCCTCCCGCTCAAGACCAGCTTAGAAATCCTGTCCATAAAAATAATGAACAGGACCGGTGACAAAGGGCAGCCCTGCTGGAGTCCAACACCCACTGGGAACAAGTCTGACTTACTGCCAGCAATGTGAACCGGACAGCCCCTACCAAAGGGCCCCGGACCCCATACTCCAAGAGGACACCCTACAGGACACCGCTAGGGACACGGTCGAATGCCTTCTCCATGTCCACAAAACACATGTGGACTGGTTGGGCAAACTCCCATGCACCCACCAGTACTCTAAAGAGGGTGTAGAGCTGGTCCAGTGTTCCATGACCAGGATGAAAGCCGCATTGTTCCTCCTGGATCCGAGGTTCAACTATCGGACAAATTCTTCTCTCCAATACCCTGGCATAGACTTTCCCGGGGAGGCTGAGGAGTCGGATCCCCCTGTAGTTGGAACACACCCTCCGGTCCACCCTTCTTAAAAAGAGGGACCACCACCCCGGTTTGCCAGTCCAGAGGCACTGTCCCCAACCTCCACACGATGTCGTAGTGGCGTGTCAGCCAAGACAGCTCCACTGCATCCAGAGACCTAAGGTACTCAGGGCGGATCTCATCCACTCCCGGTGCCTTGCCACCTACAGTAGGAGCTTCTTAACTACCTCAGCGACTACAGCCCGGCTAATGGTCGATTCCACCCCTTGGCCCCTGGCCTCTGCTTCCTCAAAGGAAGACACCTCAGTAGGAATGAGAAGATCCTCAAAGTATTCCTTCCACCACCGACAATATCCCCAGTTGAAGTCAGCAGATTCCCACCAGTGCTGTATACAGTGTTGGCAGTGCACTGCTTCCCCCTCCTGAGGTGCCGGACAGTTTGCCAGAACCTCTTTGAGGCTGACCTTCTCCATGGCCTCACCGAACTCCTCCCATACCCAAGTTTTTGCCTCTGCAACCACCCGGGCTGCAGTCTGCTTTGCCAACTGGTACCTATCAGCAACAGAGACTTTGCAGCCACAGTTTTGAACAGCTGTATTGACAATGGAGGCAACAACATAGTCCACTATGGCCGGAGGTCAGATGAAAAGACCACAAAGTCGATCATCGACCTCCGCTCTAAGATGTCCTGGTACCATGTATACTGATGGACAACCTTGTGCTTGAACATGGTGTTCGTTACGGACAAACTTTGACTAGCACAGAAGTCCAACAATAGAACACCACTTGGGTTCAAACAGGGGGGCCGTCCCTCCCAATCACATCCCTCCAGATGTCACTAGCATTACCTACGTGAGTGTTTAAGTCTCCCAGTAGAACGACGGAGTTCCCAGTTAGAGCGCTTTTCAGCACCCCTCCCAGAGACCCCAAAAAGGCCAGGTACTCTATACTGCCATTCAACCCGTAGGCACAAACAACAGTCAGAGATCTAACTCCGACCAGAAGGCGCAGGGAATCGACCCTCTCGCCGCCTCTCCCCGCGGGTGACTCCAGAGTAGTGAAGAGTCCACCCTCTATCGAAGAGTTGGGTTCCAGAGCCCGAGCTGTGCATGGAGGTAAGCCCGACTATCTCTAGAAAGTACCTCTCAACCTCCTGCACTAAACATTCCGGGCCATACCGGGCAACGTCACAGTTTTAATTATGTTTCTTTCCATATGGGGTTTTTGTCTGCTCTTTTTCTGGCCTGTCACCTAGACCATCTTTGCCTTGGGAGACCCTACCAGGGACATATAGCCCCCGGCAACATAGCTTCTAGGATCATTCAGGCCCTCCGCCACGGTCAGATGGTGATCCAAGGAGAGGATTTTTTTTTTAATTATACATATATACAGCTCAGACTAGTGACCTCAAACAATAAGCATAAATTTGCCCCTGGTTTAATTTGCCTACAAAAGTGTCTCTTTGAGTCTTTCTCTGGATTTGCTTGGTGGTGAGTGACAGAGTTGTGTAAATGTTAAAGGGTTTAAAGGTGTAAATGTTAAAGGTGTATCAGTGGCATGTAGAACTAACACTGATTTATTAGGGCCTGAGATGGTGACAAAGCAAATGCATCACAGATGGACTGTAAATTAAGAGCTAAGTGGATCGTATTAACTGTAATAGACTGAGAACAGTGCTTTGGAGTTGAGTTTCTCATTTAAAAGGCACTGTTTTGTTTGCTGCAGTCTCAGGTGTTGCTTCTCTGACAGCTGCGGATGTTGGAAATGAAGTAAGTTTTTATTACCTTCCTGCTGCACTATGTCTTTAGGAGTGCTGTCTTTACAGTATATCCCTCTACAATCACAGCTGTGAATCGAACACTGTCTATCGTACTTTCACTTAATACTCCATAACGTGTTCATTAAAGTCAGCATTCAGCTGGTTTATGTAACAATCGACCGAAGTGCTCTGCACACCTGCGATGGCTTCATACATATAAAAGAACGAGAACTATGGATGAAAACACCACTGTCTAGTTGTTGTTTTTTCAAAGTGAGAGTAATTCAATATTTATTTTAAAGGCTTTATTTTATTGAAGAGTGTGATCTTTTTGTGTTTTATATTTGCGGTAGCATAAACCGTGTTTGAATATATTCAGTATAGATTTTGTCTGGGCAGGCATTCAAGTCAAGTCACTCAAACCGAGGGTAACTTGAGACAGTCGCTGTCTTGATATCCATACTTCATCGATACATATCAATCTTTAAAGCCATGCAGTGGCAGGTCACGAGAGGCCACGGCTCTAATTTGTTTTGCAGCATCTTCACTAAATACTATAAAAGGACACAGAGTGGAGAAAAATGAACTCCGTCAGGAAGCTGTATAAAATTTCTCTGACACACTCAACCTTCGCGCTTGTAAGTGTATTGCTATTTCCTGTTGACATTTGATTCCTCTAGAATCTATTTGGGATGCCTTCTCTCAGTCAAATCTGAGCAGATCTTTTCCAGATACATCATTAATCAACTTCACTCCTGTACGTGGAATCTGAATACCTCTGAACTTGATGGATGCTTGACATTCAGAACAGCCCTGCACGTCTGCTATGAAATACAGCAGTTTGCAACATTTCTTTGAAATTGCAATGCAGGTCTTGTGCATCTGAGTACAGCTTTATTTACAAGATGATCTATGGATAGTTTTCAAGAAAGAGCTTGAGCAAAAAGAAAGGCATAGTAAATGATGTTTTTACATTTTTGGCAATAATGGTAAATGCTGTCAGTAATGTAGATTGCTGTTTGTTAGCATTCCCGTTCATCTCAAGTTGTAAAACCTCCATCCCAAAACAACTTAAAAAAAACACATTTGAACAATCAAAGTAATAAAAGAATACACAAACTTTCAGTGTAATATACACACATTATCTGATGTGGTTTAAAGCTCATTTAAAATCCTGCATAAATATACAACATTTTTAATGTTTGTATTTATTGTCATCTACTTATTTGGTTAAATATATATTATTTACAGTAAATATATATGTATGTAATTGATATAGTAAAAACTGTAATAAAATTAAATATTATTGTGATTTTAAAAGTAACATTCTATTTTATTTATTTATTTATTCAAATTAAATTTCTTCCTGTGGTGACTTTTTTTTTTTTCATATTAATGTGTAAAAAAAAAAAAAAGATTGTTTTACACTGTTGCACAAAATGTATTTTTAAAAAATGACAGACAGACACATGGCCGGTGTAATGTATATGATATTACAAGTCACAATTAAATCAGTGATGACTGAAATAATTTCTCTCCCTACATTTCTTCTTGATTTTCCACATTGCTTTGGCCTGCTATCTTTGTTGAATATAGTTTTTGTCATTTAAAAATCCCATCTTCTCATAATTTCAAATATCAAGCGGCTCAAGCGTTAAGGCTCATTCCTCATTCATGTGTTCCACTAGAAAGTTCAGCTAGGTTTAAAATGAATAGCGCAATATTATATTTTCACTGTTCTGGACAATTGTAGTGGTTAATGTATTTTAGTGCATTATGTCTAAGTGTAGACAGATTGATCAGGCAGATGTTTTCCTGATGGAGAGCATCAGAAGATGAAAGATGAAAGGAACCTCTGAGTACCACAGCAATGGCTCCTTGAACTATTTTTACGGACTTGTTTTCAACAATTGCAAGAAAGGAAGAACAACATGAGGATGAACGCTCTTTAAAAAATGCTGGGGGGGGGTAAAGTTCCCCCGTGTGATGTCAAGGTCTGAATCTGTTTACAGTGTAATACTAATCTAATCTAAACCAGCTCAAATTTTAAGGAAATCTACTAAATGTATTTCTAAGTGAAAGAGAGCCCAAGGAAATGAATTGCATCACTGAAATGTAATAATGTAGCTGCTGAAACAGCACCACTTGGGGCCTATTTGTGTTTTTAAACTTATTATTGGAGTCATTATTGTTTACTCTTACTGTTTAGCACCTGTGACTGCAGTGACAACAATGAAAGATTATACTGCATGCTGTAAGGTTTTAGGAAGCTCAGCCTCCTTTTATTTCATCTCTCAATTTACTGATGTAATGTATCTCCTTTAAAAGATTTCTCCAGCATGTTCATTAAAGACAAGCTTTTGATTTATGTGACAAGCATCTGGATATTATGTCCCTGTGGCATGACATGCTCTTGTTTATCTGGATTGGGTGACTTCGAATGATGAAAAAGAGTAATAGACTTTATAATGGTTGCCTTGAAGGGTTTAAAGAGGGACAATGGCACTAGCATTAGCAAACCAATATCGCCAACATCACATTAGGGGTGGCTGGCTTGACATTTAAAGCAGTGACAGCGGTGTGGCATGCTGGGTACTGGCGCATTTGTTTAACTTTCATATAGGATGCTTTTGGGTGAATTAATGAACCTGCTGCAAACATTAAGGCCTAAATTTAGGATTTATTGCATATACAATTTACAAATTGTGATTGCACACTGTTTACATAAATTAATAAACTTTAACATTATTAATATTTTTCTTGAATTAAATCTTAATACAAATGAATTAAAATTGTATATTTAAAAACGCATAAATCTTAAATTTATGCCTGTGTGTTTTTGACTTTAGCAAAGCTTCCTTTTTTGACAATTATTTTTTTGATTTTGCTTCTTTAGAAATATTATTAATGCATTTATAGTACTATTCTATTTTCAAGATAATTTTTTATATTTATTATTTCAAATATTTTCTAACATTTATTAAGATTTTGCAAATATCTGAAATATTTTTTATTGCATTTAATTTTATTGCTTTTTTAAATTTGATAATTTTTTATTGCATTTCTATTTAACTACTTTATCGATCAACATAATGCACTTTTTTTATCTAAATTTCTTTGGGGGACAAAAATGTGCAAAGACAGTTCAGACGATCACTCTGGGTAGATATAGTCAGTGCATGAGTTCAGCCAGACAGGCCAATAACGTTCCTGTCCAATTGCACTGGCTCATGAGTTTTGATTTAAGACAATGACAGCGATAAGGAAGTTTGAAAGGAACTCTGCGCTTGAGATATGATTCAAAACTAAATGGAGCCATAACGCAAAACAAAGAAGCGAGAAGAAATGATGACCTCTCTGTTTCTTACAGTATATATACAAGATTAGAGATGCCTGCCAATACATTTTTGTTTCTTTTTCTAAACAAAAGAGGAACAAAACTGACTTCACAGAAGTCCTTTTTTTGTGCCGTTTGGCTGGTAGACTTATTTGCTGTAAATGTCACTTGGGACAAGGCGTGACAAAATAATGACAGGCTTTTTTCAAAGAGACCAATTTCCCAGAATTGAATGAGCAGGATGTGTGGAGCGTACAATATCTGCACTTGCCACTAGATTGGGCTGTCTGTCGATATCCATCTGACATGTCTCTGGAAATGTGGTCAGATAAATGGACAGGGTCCAAGAGGAGAAAAAAGATGAAAGCCGCAAAAAAAGAAATGTGCAGAAGTACAGGAGTTATGTAAAGAAGGTTGCTTTTGTTTTGGTCCAACTCTGAACTGGCATATTGAATACTGAATTATTCTTTTGCTGCTCATAGAATGTAATTTGTACATGCTGGTTAATTATTCCCTTTATTTAGGAGATCATTGGCCTGCCATATTCAAACTAATTTGGAGATCTCTTGACACTACACCAGTTTGATTTAGCTTGGGAAGTGTTCTTTGTGGTTTCATGACATCTCTGTTTTCATTCTAAAGTGTGGATGCGACAGGCTTTGAGTGAATATGACAGAATCAGAGAGATTTTAATTAGCGGTTACCTTGACAAGTCTTTTGCTCCACATGCACACTGTCACAGTTGTCAAAAGACATTTACTGAAAATACACACAGATCTCTGAGAAAAGCAAAACACTGATATTTGCCTGATACTTGAAAGAATCTCTCTTTTGAGTTGTATTCAATGAGTCATTTGGTCTGGTTTGAATGGTTTGAATTCATGAATCTGACTCTGGTTTTCATGTCACGAGAAAGATTATGAGTGAATAACAGCTTAAATTTTACTTAGTTCCTCTCACAAAGCTATCATACGGCTTTAGAAGACTTGGCATGTACAGTAGTGTATATGAGTGGTATGGGCCACTTTTATGGTGCCCTTGTGTCTTTTTCGAAGCTTGAAAGCAGCAGTTCCCATTCACTGTAATTGCATAGAATGAAATAGCCAGTTTTTTCTTCAAAATTCTCCTTTTGTGTTCCACAAAAGAAAGAAATCATATTGGTTCCGAGTGACATATGGAAAAGAAAAACAGAATGTATCAATCCAGAGTGAACTGTGCCTTAAAGATCACAGTTCAAGCAAGTGAATTAGTATCCAAGAAGGCATTAAAAAGGGATGAAGCATCATTTTTTTCTTCAACTTTCTGAGTTTTCAAAAGAGTCATCCCTAGAAGCACGACAGCCACCGTGGAATCAATCTGACAGCAAAAATTCAGTGAATTTGCTTGTTCAGGACAACAGTCCCATTTTTTCCAAGCAGTGTTTGGCTTGTAAACTAGAACGGAGAACCAAACACATGTTACTATTTCATTAAGCTGATAGAGAACTCTTTTTCTGTGACACCAAATCCAAGGACGAAGTAAAACTCACCTGTGTGCCAATGACTTTACATAAGCTAAAAGCATTCACGCATGACTTTATCCAAAGAACCGAGGACCTGCTGCTAAACTAAATGCGTAGCTGTTTCTTTTGTTTTATTCTCTGTCTTTCAACACACTTTATCACGCTGGTTCCTAAAGCCCTTCCTTTCCCAGTCAGTGGATGTGAATGCTGCAAACTCATAAAACATTCAACATCACTCAAGGTCTATGCCTGCACTTACACAATAGGATTGTTTAGAAAACAAAGGAACACTGTCTCGGGAAGTATAGCACAGGAAATACGTATTTGTTCAACTGGAGAGAGTGTATAGAATACAGAAAAAGAGAGAAACAAACCACAATCTGCATGCTTTTTTTTCCGCAGGAAGATTTCAGGAAAGCAAGCAAACTGAAACAACCGTCTTCTGTATAGTTTTGCTTATTAAAGCACATTCAGTTGTTTGAGGAACCTCTAAAAATAAAATATGCCTCTATTTTTTTTCCTCAAGGTCTATGCTTGTTCAAGAATTTGACTATTCTGCTGGAATACCCTTCTAGTATAAAACCAATACCTCAGCCTATCCAGAAACTCATGGTGAATACTAAAACGCTGTGTGAAATTCCTCTTCTTCTTTCTGAACAGTCTCAGTCTCAAGTTTGATAGACGTGGATGGTCTTGTTCAGGGAGGCTGATGCAAACACCATAAATTCGGTATCAACTTATGAAGACGTTTATGTCTTTTGTGCCAAAAGACACTGTCTATCATTACTGTAATCATAGTGCAAAAACACGAGGAAGAACAGCGACTAGAGACTTGGATTCACATGCAGTAACAATCAACTGTCAGTACTTACATTCCCTTACTTTTCTCTCACATACACATACACACGTATGTGTCTTTACCCACTGATTTGGGCAAGGAACTGTCACCAAAGGCTGTTCCTGCTTAAGCTTTGACATGTTGTGTTACATTTTCCACGCGTTTTGATGTCACCACTTGGAGTGTGAAAGATCCCAACGAAGTTCTTGCAGGCGACGTGTCTTCAGCACTTGACATTTTTATTCTGTCTCTCTCAGAAGTTACTGTCACAAATGAGCATATGTGTTTCAGAGAAAGGCACCTTTTTTGTCTGATCAAATCTTACCCACCGTTCACGGGAGGTAGGGTGATGCTGCCGTCTTCAACAGCAGAAAAAAAATCACCCAAATGGAGAGGAAAAGGTAGGAAGAAATAGAGGCGTATTTTTCCGGATTCTGCCCTGTAATTGAAAATCTGATTAATCCAGTGATTCTCAACCAGGCACGTGCACCCCAGGGGGTACTTACACAGGATCCAGAGGGTACTTGAAGAGATTTTGGTTTTTGGCTTTGTTAAACCTATAAAACAGAAATTATAACCTGCAGTAAAAAGAGAGAGAGAGAGTAGGGCTGTGAAATAATTAATGTGAATTTTTGTGATGTGATTTTTGATGTAAAAGTTAATGTACATAGTTCATACTGAAGATATACCCATTTTCGTGATATAAAGTAAAAAAATATTTACATTAAAAAAACACTTTATATATTGAATTACATTTTATTTACATTTTTTCAGTTTTTACTTTCATTTGACTTTGTTGTGTGTTTTAAATATATTTTTACATTTTTTATTATTTTTATTCATTGGTTTTAGTGGCTATTTAGTAGTTCAAATTAAAAATATATATACATTTTAATGGTAACTAGCTAAAATAAATGCATTTCATTTTTAAATATTTAATTGTGTGTGTGTATATATGTATGTATGTATATATATATATATATATATATATATATATACACTCACCTAAAGGATTATTAGGAACACCTGTTCAATTTTTCATTAATGTTATATTCTAATCAATATTAATATGGCAGTTGCTTCAATGCATTTAGGGGTGTGGTCCTGGTCAAGACAATCTCCTGAACTGAAGGTCAGAATGGGAAAGAAAGGTGATTTAAACAATTTTGAGCGTGGCATGGTTGTTGGTGCCAGACGGGCCGGACTGAGTATTTGACAATCTGCTCAGTTACTGGGATTTTCACGCACAACCATTTCTAGGGTTTACAAAGAATGGTGTGAAAAGGGAAAAA
>JAUYWG010000048.1:8320851-8345590 GCA_034779775.1 Enteromius afrohamiltoni
GGAGATTTTCCCCCTGTCTGAATAAAGACTGTTGCATATTATAACATCATACTAAAAGCAGATAACAATAACCTGTTGTCCATGACTGGACATAATTACAGTTACAGAATCACAGTCACCCAGTCCAGTGTTTCACAATTAGGGGTGAGTGTAGTGCAGGGAGATTTAGCTTTTTTCCCCCTTTGCTAAACCTCTAAACCAGACGTTCAGGGACATAGATTTATAGAAATGTATTTGATTGGCTCTTATGCACTGTATTTTAAAGCATTTTAATAATATTATTAAGAACTGTAAATTATGTCCAGCATAATATCAGATAAAAAATAACTTATTCTGGGCTTCATTTGGTTACATTTGGCTTTTTTTATGTTATTTGGGATTGGAGGTCCATCAAACAAAAAAGGTTGGGAAACACTGACCACGTCCACCCACAATGTGTTTGTGTGGACCAGTTTGGGCTTGCTGAGATCTGTATTACATTGTGTCAAGAGAGTAAGAGAAGTAAGGAAGGTCTTGGCTGTGGGAAACTTGACTGTGGGAAAGTTTCTGGAGGTTTTATAGTAATCATCACCATAGAGCCCAGCTGGGGACCGCTGATGAGTATCCTCAAAGCACTGTCAAAATTTCACACTTGGTTTACATTGTTCTGCCCCCTCTGCTGTGGACAGAGGGCTAACTTGTTAAAAGTTGTGCAATTATCTGTCTTGTTTTAGGAAACTCTGCATGAGAAAGCTAAATTAAGAGGGTATTTTCTTGTGTATTAGTTGGTGAGTGATTTCGCATAAATGAAGACGAGGTAAACAGTCATACCCAAGGGAATCATATAAGAAATGCAGTGGCATTTTTTTAAAGTTGATTGCAGGGCATAATGAAAAATGCTCTAAATTCCCATCATCTTCACATGCTCCGTTTAATTTGTCAAGGACACTTATCTTGCTTTGCTTCCAAATGAAAAAAGATCAGACAGGAATTTTCTTGTTCTCCAGACTTGTAAGAGGAGGAAATGTAAATTGGATGGATGGGAAATAATGGAAGCACGTGTGCTCGCAGACATTGTTAGTCCAAAAGATCATAAAAGATCACACAAGGTGCTCTCACCAGGGAGAAACGGGCTGACAGTGCATTTTCCTATTTAAAAAAAACAACTTGTCTTTCCCATGAAACATAATCCGGTCAAAAATAAAGGTCGCCCTGTCAGTCTTCATCAGAGAGAACACAAGAGACAGAACAGAGCTCTTCCTCGAACAATGTGGTGCCTTCAGGGAGATCAGCTACCGTTGAGCCGACAGGAGGGGTTTCATCAGTCTGTAGACAAAAGGAATCAGCACATTGTGTTTGTGATGGGTGTGTGTGTGTGTTTCATACTATAGCCTGTGTAAGTGGCTCTGTTTCACTTTAGGATTTTGACCGAGTACAGTACTAAAATAAATTATTGTAGGAAAGTAAATTCTTACAATGAACTGCATAATGTCATAGTAATATACAAAAGTATTATGAATAAACACAGCTTGTGACGTCAATAAAAAGTATATGGGAATGCTAGTTTCTATTTTTAATGTTAATAAACCTAAATATTATGCTATCCTAACCTAACCAAACATTATTATGTGGTTTATTGCATTTTGTAAATGGCATTGCACATTTTTTCCACCTTTTGTCTGTGATCTTATCGGAACAGATCTACAACCCTTCAACCTTAGTATTTTAGTCAAACATGGCAAGTCGTATGTGTTTATAATGCATACCTGCATACCTACACAACTTCAGCTTCATCAAATTCAATGCACACTCTTAAAGTACAGAAATCAGTAATGCAATCAACACAACCATGCAGTAAAGTATGGTTTCTTGTTTGTTCCCATCTCTTTGGAATGGAGTGATATAATGGGTTTGCTGTTTTTGCTGTGTGTGAGAGAGAGAAAGAGGCAGGGGATTTTTGTGGTTGGAGTTTGTGGTGGGCTTGTTTGAGAGATTTTTGGCACCGCTGTGAGTGTGCTTGGTTGTTCGCTGAAAGGGATGGGTTTTGGGGTGCAGTGAAACTCAAAAGCTTTCTTATGTGGTTAAGAAGCTTCTCAAAGGGCCCTCAGACCCCAGAGACGTGATTTTTCTGTCATCGTTTGGATTACTGCAATTAGGATGAAGTTAGCATTTTGGTGTTCGACTTTTTTTTGTTGAGGGGAATTTATTTTAAAGGTTAGCATTATTTAGTCCTTTCACTAAACCATACACGATTTTCACTGTATAGGGTGTCAGAAAAAGATTTTTGCCCTTCCACTTGTAAGCTATAAACTCAAATGATGCATGTAAAGAGAGGACACTTTACTGCTAACCAACGACTTTTCAGAACGTACAGTACAAGAGCCGAAAGAATCAAGCAATGAAGGATATCAAAGAAAAATGGATGATTTGGACAGATTAATGTCTGAGAGCAGAGTTATTTGTAGTCGGTGCGAGTGCCTGAAAGCGGAACGGGATTTAAATCTGTTTTTGTTGTGTTTTGTTTCACTCGACACCGGTCACATTGCCATTTCACAACAATTTTAACAGGTTTTTTTTTTTTTTTTTTTAAATAGATAGTATATTTCTCCCGCTCTCACAGTTTCCTCACATATATATGTATAGCCATATTTGAGTTTGATGAATGGAGAGGCGTGAAATGGTGTAACAGAGATGAGGAAAAGGCAAACAGTGTAAGTCAACAGCAGCTGGCTTTCCATAATCCAAGAGCATGCTCCATTTGATGACAAATGTGGTCTTTTCTTATCTCACACTGCTATATATGTCTTCTCCATAAGTGTCAAATGCAAATGGAGAAGGAGAGGCGAGGCAGAGAACATGAGAAAGTGTGACACGAACCTTTGGGGTGGGGGAGGTCTCCTATCAGACTGCATCAGATCTTAGAAATGCACCCTTTTCCTTCAGTTAAATACATGTAGAGTCATGTTTATGGGGTGAATTCTGGCCTTTTGATGGGTCCTTTTTGAAATGGGCAATGTGCCAATCAAGGGATAAAGGTTTGACTGACTAACATGGTTAATAAATACTTTTTTTTTATGCCAACAGCGTTAGTAATATTACCTTACAAGAATCAATTCAGTTTTCACATTAAAAATGTGAAATAGACTGTTTTCCCTGTCTCTTATCTTTCTCAGTTATAGTTTAGGTTAGTCCATAGAATATAGATATTGATACAGAGATATGATTGAATTGTGAGTATATTGACAACATATACTTGCTCAGTGGACCAGTATGGTGGATGGCATAAGTATATTGCGTACAGGAAAGGCTGGTAACGAGGAATTGTATTTTGTAGTACAATCTTTGTTGTAGGCCCCTTTGGTCCCGTCCTGGGCTTCAGCACCTGCTCCCTCCTGCAAGTAGCATGGCGACGCCCTTCAGAAAGGATGCGGTCAGCAGGAGGAACCAAAGATCAGCGCTGTCACCAGAGAGACTAATCGTGTTCTTCCCCGAGGTGCTGTCAGTGGCCAGAGAAAGCTGGAGTACTGTTGACCTTGAGAGCAGATGCATTTAATGTGCAGACACTGCTTCTCAGCACATTGTGAGCGCTAGAGTCTATGAAAGCCTTGGGTGAATGCCCCTCCCCGAAGAGATAAGAGTGCATTTCCCAAGGTGCTTTTGGCTTGACTCGCAGCCTGCGAGATCTAAGTAAGATCTGTCCGCTTTAATGATGAACCATCTGCTTGAATACTCAATAGACTCAAGCACTTTGCCTCGTCCCGCAATAGTAACGCAACAAAAGGGGTAATTTTTTCTTCCAACTGTTATTACTCCATAGGGTTTGTTCGGTGGCGACGGAGAACATAAACATGAAAAATTTGCCGTGGAGCTCCGCTTGCTCTCAGCCCATCTGTGGTTCATCACCTAGCATATTTAAGGTTGTTTGGGGATGCTCTTCATTCTCCAGTGATCAATAACCCTCTAACTGTTTAATTGGCCATCAATCAACGACAGGGTAGAGTTAAACACGGTGGTGCTCAATCCCCGCCTTTTATGCGAGTCCTCTGGGTCCTTTTGTAGTCTTTAAGTTTGTCTAAGTTGCATCCAGAATATTGTTATTTGTATGCACCGCACAGCAGCAGCAGCAGCGCGCAAGACTTCCAGAGGGCTTCCACAAGGGAGCGTTGTCTTGACTACTGCCGTGATGTAGATTGAACGCTCCGCCAGCCCATAATACAAGTGAGGGTGGAGCTTTCTTTTGAACTGAACAACTGGTCCAGCATCAAAAGGAATGACAGTGCATCATATTGATATTTTGCCCACTTCAAGGCTAATGAAACTCTCGAGTTCAGCCTTGTCTCTTTTACGTATGGCTGATTTGGATGAGTTTTGTTGAGTTTAATGTACTCTGTTGACCCTCTTGTACTGTGAGTTTGAAGTGCAAGATTGTCTTTGCTGTTCTTGGCTAACCTCAATTCAAATCTGCCTGCTTATAATCATGAAGGCAAACACCAGGGCTTTCAGTTATTGCACCACTGGGGGTCAAAGCAAAGCTTTTGGGTCACTAATATATATTGATATTGAAAATGATTGCAGTTTTTTTTTTTTTTTTTTTTTTGTGAGCTGTGTTTATATTGCAGTTAGAAAGCGTAGAGGTTGATCATTCAAGAATATTGGCACACATGCATAAGCATCTCTATTACTCAAGGTTAGAGATTTGAAAATCCAAATAGTATAAAATACTATTACACTTCAAGGTGCAGGATGATACCTGAAAGTGGCTTTTTAAAAGGAATTTAATATGTCTGCTGAATTATTTAATTGTAATGTTTAGATGTATTTTTTTAAGGAGAGAGAGAGGGATGGGGTTATATTTGTGACTAAAATCTGCGATAAAGGGATGCATAATGATAGAACTTGTGATAGTAATGTTGTTATGTTAACTTCTTCCTTAGATTTTTAAACTTAACAATTATGCAAGTACTTAAGCACCCTAGCAACAGCGTATTGCAACACTCTTAAGAAACACTTCAGGACTGCATAGCAACACACAGCATTTTATGACATTTCCTTAAGAAAAAAAAAGCAGTTCATTTCTTTATGTATGAAAGATTTCCATGTGGCATCTGTAGCACGGGAACTGTATGTAGGCATGCATGTTTTAGCATTAACGTGTGAGTGTATGAGCGTGTCTCAAGTCAATACAAAGTACCTCAGGCAGGCTGAAGGTGGTAAGCTCTCTAATGGCAAGGATATTTGAGGGCGGCTTGGCTCAGAGACGGCCAAAACGTGTCCTCTTGAAGTGATGATGTTGACAGGGAAGGAGACCTATTGACCTTTGCTCATTACGTTCATATTCCATGCGGTTGTGCCTCAGGCTGGCAATTCAACTGAGTCAACACTGGCCGTAGCTCAGCCCTCACTCAGCAGTCATCAGGGAATGCAACAGCCAGCTCAAAACATCTGCTCACCCTTTTCAGATACACGAAAGATGTTTAAAATCTGAATATTTAATTTTACACTTTGCCGGCTTCTGTAACCTCATTCTGGATTTAAGTATTTACATTATGTGATTTTAAAATGATAAAAGTCTTAATAAATGACCTTTCTGGTGTTATTGTTTGCAGTAAAGGATTATAATTTGGTATTAGCCTCCACTGTCTCCAATAAACAGATAAATAAAACAGAATCTAAAAGCTTCTTACAAAGTGCCTTTTGTGCCAGCTCCAGATACTGTGTAAAAATGCAATGTCGCATAAAATTTAAGTTTGTTGTTGTCATGACAATCAGTGCCGCCTTGTTTCCTGTCAGATCACTCGGATGTTTGCCAGAATCAACAAGCAGTAGCCAAAACTAATAGTCTCATGGCTCTGTTTGTTTTGGGAAAATATCTGGCAGTAGGGGAAACAATCATTTTAATAATGTACAGTAATGCAGTGTTTATTACAGGAACAATTTTAATTGGAAAAATATTTTTCAAAATCAGTATCGCAGAGGGTGAATTAGGCATACATGTGACAATGTGATATGAAATGTTCACTGAATGTTAGTTTAATTTTGTAATTTAGTTTCATACTTTTATTTTATATTTAAGAAAAAGCCTAAATCTAGGGGGTTCACAATTTTATAGCGCATATAGTATCTACATGTTATGCGTGGTACAGTACAATAGTTACAGCAGGTTACATTTATTACTATTTCTCAGGAGAACAATAACATTCGTAACTGGTATTTTGGCATAAGCTACCAGGGTAAATCTTTTGTGAGGTTAGATGTCAGCATCACACTAGCGTTTGTAATGACAGTATATTCATTTGGAAGACTCAAGGTTGGCAAAAGTAGCACGTTTACTACTTCCTTTGGCACCCATTTTTATTAGCAGCCTCTAGCTTGTGAAAAGTGTGTGGGTAAAACATTTAATTTTCTTCGTTTTACTTTAACAGAGAATGAAATGATGCCAGCCCTTTGCGTTAAGCTCGGGATGTGTGTGAAATATGGTCGTAGCAGACAAGATTTTAGATTCTGAGATGGAGAAGCAACGTTTCTCGACAAGGACGTTAAGAGCAGTGAAGCCATTGAAATAGATTTAAGGCTTCATGCTTGTATAATTAATCATGACAGAATTGCTCATTCTGGGCCTTTGCACAGCCTATGGATTTTAATGAATACTGTAAATGTGTCTCTTATAAGAGAGAGTTTCTTATAAGCCTATACTTTTTTTTTAATCCCTGTAAGCGCAGGATTACAGTACGTTTGAAAGACCTTTAAAGGTGGTCCTCTCGTCGCTTTCTCTTTGTTTATAGTAGCCCAGGGGGCTCATTAGTCATACAGGCGTTCTTTAGAGACCTGACTGTTCGTGCCTCCGTGAAATGGCATACGGAGACAGTCGGTCTATGTGTTTACTGTAAATGTGTTTTTGTGTGTGCGGTCTGAAGTGACTTTGATCGTATTATTTCAGCCATAAAATATGTTTTCTGGTTCATTTACAAAAAATGACGAGCTCGTGTTAGCGTTTGGCTCTCATGCATGTTGAGTGAGCTGTAGTGAAGGACGTTTGCGGTGTCTTTTAGCAATGAGAGGATACAAGCAACATCTTTGTTTTGATTTGAAAACCTGTTAAGGAGAACGTTGAGATATTCTTACAAATTCAGCTCTTGAGAGTGGTTAAACACAATATGAGCGCTGCTGTCTCTCCTGGCTTCTCCTAAACAAAGCTAAACACATCGGATGAATTTTCAACGTGAATCATACACATTTTCAGCAATGGCCTGCCGAGATGCTGCGTGTTCAGCCGGAGTCTCTAGAGGCAAAAGCATTTGAGAGCTGGATCACATAAATTAGCAAGGCCCTCTGTTAATTTTCGGCTCTCGCTGTGAAAGTGAACCTCTTCTAAGATTTATGTGAGGTGTTTGTAACCTGAAAGTATGATGTCACCGCAATAAAAGACTCTACAGTGCCAAATGTTTCATTATGTCACATTCTGTCCTTAGAGGACAGTGTGCCATCTTCCTTCTCAAGTGATTGTCATACATCTTTAGCACATTTTAAATTAGAATATTTAAGTGCAATGCAGAAATGGAGTGTTAATAATGATTAATGCATACTGGAGAAAGTGAGAGAGTTTGCCAATGTAAATGGATTTTTGCTGTTTTTAATAACTTCAAAGCCTTAAAGGAACATTCCTACTTATTTACAACTTAATGTTTATTTCAATCGTTTATTCGTGCCACTGTCAGCTCGCCTGCAAGGCTTTCAGTAAGTGCATTACGATGAAATTATTGCTGCAGTAATTGACAGCATGCCAGAAAAGCTGTCTTTAGACATTAAGTTGTAGTTAACCCCGAATATTCCCTTCAGCTTTAGTCATGGTCTATACACAAGTTGTCGCTACGGGTTTACAAAAGACTTTTATTTGAGTTTATGTTTTTAAAGGTCTCTGAAACTATTTCCAACTAACCTCAGCAAGGTCAGTATAGTTTCTGAAGATATTTAAAGAGTTAAAGGCATAGTTTGCATTCACTCATCATTACGTTTCAAACTTGTATGACTTTCTCTTTCTTTTGTAGAACACACAATGGCAGAAAAAATAAGAAACAAGGCTCTTTGAAAATAATTCATGTCTTCACTTTTTTTGGCTGAAATTGAAGTTATTTACTCAAAATCATACCCTTGGCTGAAGTTTAGAAATCTAAAGAAGGCTATCACCGATTTCTGTAACCTCACTCTAAACTATAGTTTTACTATAGACTATAGACATTTTTTTTAAGTTTTAGTTTTTTTAGTTATCACAAGTCTTGGTACAAATGGATTTTTTACTCTGAATTTGACACGTTAACCTCATTTTCTGCCATTATGCTACAGTCAAGAGTTATTAAGAATTAGAATAAAATAAAGTTGTTTTGAGATTCTATTCTTTTTTGGGCTCAGTCAGAAATAGAATGAAAAAGTTATTACCCTCATTTGACGTAATTGACACCAAATGTACCTTGCTTCTGAAATAACTCAACAGTTTGAATATCTTAAAATGAATAATGATATTTCATAGCTGCACAGGAAAAAAAAAAAAGATTTTGTGAATAACTGAAATTCACACAGTTGTCGTATAGCTTCAGAAGACTTGAAATATAGCACAACATTTACTACTACTCTATTAGAAATATATTTATCCTAGTTTGACCGGTCATGATATCTCAAAGTAAAACTCTGAGGCCAAGATGAAATAGAAAATACTTTCTTTTATTGTGTTCTATGTAAAAAATAAATTAGCTAAAGGTATAGAACAGCATTTGGTTTACATTTAAAAAAAATAATGTCAGGAGGCTTAATTTTGTGTGCGCTATTTCTTTATATGTGTCTAAAAATATCTGTGAAGTTCACCATAACCCAAGTAGGCAGACTCGCAACCTGTTGCTGCTATTTTAAAAACAATTCAACTTTCAGCCCAGACTTTTACAGCTCCCATTGTACGAAACATTTCTGTCTTGCTTTCCTCAACGAAGCGCCTTCATTGAGAGCTCTATGAATCATCTCCTTTCTTCTTTCCCTGACTCACTGGGGTTACTCAAGACTTCACCATGTTGGGAAGAGTAGAGGTGTCCTGGCATTGTTTCAGTCTCAGTGCTCGGGCACCTAATTACCCAGCCGAGAGCTGGTAAGCATGCCGGCTTCACCCGCTGAATCATTACAATAAATCTCGCACTGTTAAACTTAGACACATACGTTTCTCCAAATAGTCAAACGCCCAGGATAGGAGGTGTTTTGATGCCAAATCAGGTTATGTATAGCTCAGGTGATAACAATCTCAGCCTCTGGTTCATGAATTAACCCAGAGTACAAAGAGCTTTGAGATTCACTGGTGCTTCACAAATGTACTCTATTATTGCAGTTTGGCTGAGATAGACATATGGTGAAAAGCCTTTATTCAGCCTTTTTCAGAGATTGTGTTAAGGTTTTTAATATGGTTTAAGTGTAACATTTTCAAAAGCAGACTTGGCTACTTTTTATTTAGTCAAGCCTTTTCAATGCAATGTCTTCCAGAGACAATATAAGAAGGATAGTTTACTCATACCGAAGATTGTGCTGTTCCGTGTGGTTTTTAGTTGAAATTGAAAAAAGAGATCAATGCAATAGTTATTTATTTTTTTAGTCTTTTTTTTAGCTAAAGAAGCCAAATGTATGACACAGTTGATGTTATATTTGATTACAGATTTGACACAGTTGTTCCCTCCCTAAACTCCATTGCCATTGGTTAATATTGCAATGACTTGTGTTCTGATTGGCTTGCATTTGAGTGCTGCAGTCAGATTCTTATATAGTTAATGTCTCTCACATAGATGGACAATATTTCATAAGAAATATTTCTTAAGCAGCAGGAAGGATATCTAAAGGATTATGTGACACTGAAGACCGTAGTAATGGTGCTGAAAAAAGTATATTACATTTTAAAATATGTTATCCTAGAAACATTAAGTTAACTGGATTTTTATCAAATAAATACAGTCTTTATTAGCATAGGAGTATTCTTTCAAAATCATAAAAAACTTGCTGACATGAATTTTTTAAATAGTATTTATGTATTTAGTTACACAAGTTATAGTATTTTTTCACTAGTATCATACATTTTTTGTAACCTATAGCTTTTTTAAACATTGTTTAAGTCCTATTTTTTGTTTATGGGTTTTGAGACTGAATTTATTTCGTTAGACTCTTATAACATCTTATAGACTTATGGGTTTTCGCCTCATTAAAAACAGCCACAATTTCTATTCATATGAAAAATCTAAAGGTGTGTTATGACTGATTTAGATTTGCTTCAGGAGTTTTGTTGTTGTTTGGCTAAACACCATACTGCCAGCAATGATAAATGGCATACTTGATTAATTCTGCTGGTTTTTCTTCCTCTCATTTTGTACTATTTACATGGGCCACTTTGTACCCTCAACAACTCTCCTACTTGGATTTACTAGAAAGTAGCAAAGGATTTGTCTAAACGTGAGAGATTTGTCCTGGGTTTAAGGGATAAGGAATTAAAAATTAGACGCTGAAACAAGCAGGAGTGAAACGCAAACCCTGTCATTTTTATAAATGATTTACGATTCCCCATAGGCCTCTCTCTTACCTACAAGCTTCGGTCTTAGTCTAACAAGCACGTCTTACCTTTCAGATTCTATTAAGTTAATCAATGCCATACATTAGCTGTCCTCATGCATTAGACGAGACAGTGTCTCATAGAGAAGTAGAGAGATGTAGGATGGTTGCCTTTATATTTCTTTTCTTGAGCTATTTTGTGCTTTCATTAATGACAATTTTTCGGTGAAAGCAGTTGCTTACAAAACATATCAGTGTTTTCATAAAAAGTAGCCAGCTTCACTTGCAGGAAAATTACTTCTTTTTTCAGATCATTATCCATAAAATTGTGCCTACAAAATAAGATTTTTGCCAACACCATTTCCAAGATTTAAGACTGTATCAGAGAAAGCTCTTTAAATGTGTTAGATGGCATCGATAAAAACCTTCAGTTCTGTTATCTCCTGCCTGGTAGTTTTATCTAGATGCAAAATTACTGAGTTGCATGATTGGCGTTGGAATTGATTTTTAAGACTATTCAGATTTTTGGTGTTTCTTAGTTATACTTACATGGTTCAGGGATGAGATCAGATGATGATAAGAGGGCATTTGATAGTATAATGTGGTGCTGTGTGTTTATCGTAGTGATACAGCATTGTATTGTCATGGTACTGAATCAAGAACTCTGTAGGGAATTTCCAGGAAACACTGATATGCCCATTATTCTAAACATGTTTATTAATTATTTGTTAATTTAATTCTGATCTCAAGATACCAATAAGAGCTTCAAACTCTCTGCGCCATTTCACACATTTTACAATGCTGAAATTAATTTTGCAGAACTTAGATTTCCTGAAAAATTAGCACAGAAATGTCTTCAGATTGCATCTGTGCCTACTCATAACAAATCTGCAGTTATCTTGTCACGGAGTTGAAGATCTTCAAATACAATCTAATTAAAACCAATGTTCTGCTTTAATGTGTGTCTTTTTAAGAAAGCATTAGATTATACCTTTTTCTTCTAAAGTTAAACATTGTTTTTAATGTTGAGCAGTGTAATATGATCATTTGATTATGTAGTAAGTGAATGTTCTTGGAAAGTGCTAATCCTCTACTATAAAGACAACCGCTTTTGGCAGAAGCACAATCACCCGAGACTCAGGATCGCTTGATACGCTTTTTTAAGATGGCAAAAGAATAGTATAGAGTTGTCCTGCCACTCACATGTTCTTCCCGTTTGCCTGGTTGAACAAAAACCAGTCATATTCCAGTCCATTTCCTCCCATGTTCCCTCCAGATCTCAGGACAGCAGGAGTCAACGTGAGTTCTTCCTCCTAAAGATCAACTAAAACATGTCTATGGTGCGATATCCCTCAAATGCTGAGATATGACATTTTTTCCTCACCCTAGAATTTTTCATTCTTGCAGATCGCTCCAAGAGAAGGTGTTATTTGACAAAACATTAATCAACTCGGAGGTGTGTGATATAAGCTGAGTCTTTGCTATCACCTCTTTCCAGGCCTTGTAGAAGCCGTCTTATCATATTAGCCAGCCACTAGACAAAATTGCCTATGTGTTCTTTTCACATGGCATTAATTTTCCCAACAAAGGCTGTGCACGGAAATATATAAATAAATAAAATCCTGTCAATACAGAGAAAGGGCACACGTCTCTAATTTTGCCTGAATTCCCTCACTGTGTTAAACAAGTCAAGCTAACATTAAGCAAACTACGGGTCGTCTGGAACCCCCACCCCCCTCGCCCGTCTTCTGTCCTCGACTCTCGGTCACACAATTAGCTGTCCTGTTTGAAAGAGCTAGAACAAAGGTGATCCCTGCGAGCCAGAGTCAGAAGCAGTGACATGTGAGAAGGCTGGTGACACACTTATGGCTGTAGGCTGCTCTCTTGACCAGAGAAGTCGCTGGCTGTCAGTACCCATCACTGTCTGGCACAGCACTAATGGCATTTCCTAATAGTGTGGGGTAGAACAAAGGGCGGATTTACGGGGGCGAAATCACAAAGATCCTTTCTGTTAGAGCATCCGCCTTTGTTTGTGCTCGCACACAAAGGTGTGGCCTCAGACATGGAGACATGGCGGCGGACAGAGGGAGCGGAAGAGAGAGATACGGACAGGAAATCAGGAGCACGGGCTCAACCTCTAATTTTCTGTGGCAGTTTGCCCACAAGCTGAATGTCTCGAAAAGCACAGGGATGCAGGTGCAGCCAAGCCAGTATAATATGGGTGTGGAAAACAAAGCATTAGTGCTATTTTTGTTAAAGAACATTTTCTAAGACAAAGTGTTTTTTGCTGAAGTGCGCAAGTTCTGCAGCAGTTGCAAGCATTATTTTGAATTGTTCAGAAACCTCTTAAACCACTGGTTGAGACAAAGCTATCAAATAAACAGCAGTTCCATTTGTTCCATTGTGCTGCAACCACTGCTTCTCTGTTAATGACATGTTGCATAATGGAATAGAAACTATCATTTGGTCAATATAAAATGTATCAAACTTTGTCCAGTTTTAGATTTTCAGAAATACCATTTAGTATGTTTTTTTTTAAGGCCTTTGTCATACCCCTGTCGTTAAACACTTAAAAAACAACACACACACGAGTTGACAGTCATTCACAGAATGTCTGAGAGAGAGCAAAATGTGTGTACTGTGGCGTTACGTCGATGCACACTTTATAATTAGACTACAATCTGTGGTCAATCTGTATGTTGTATGACATGTGTTAACTGAATAATGAGACATTCAACATTCATTGACATCTGAATTTCAAAACCGTAATGATCTCACACAGTGAACATTTAATGCCTGTGTAGTGGACAATCATGTGATGGTTGCTCTCCACTCTTTTAATGATGCTCTTTATGCTGATCCACAATAGATGTCACACTCACTGCTAATTGGATGAAAAGATGAGCTCATTTGCTCAACATGTTACTGTTCTTGCACATTAATGGATCAGTGTATTAGTCTGTTACAACTGGGATAATGAATCGTAATGGCTGGATAAATGGTCTAGTTTGAGCGTGTGTGGTCCATTACATTCCAGTACATATTTGTATCACATGATCTGATGCCGTTGACTCATACTTGCTATTTTAGAGCATGTGGTTTGCTCATATTTTTTCTTCTTTTCTATATATATATATATTTAAAAAGTAGATTTTTCTCTCACTTTTTGCCTCAAAATAGATCCTGTTATGAAAAAAAAAAAACATTCAGCAAATGTTCTGCCTCTGTTTTTAAGGGTGATTGGAGAGAATCCAGAGAAATGGCATAATGGTTGTTGCTAATTGGCTTCCGAATAATGAATGCATAAAAAAAGAAGTCTCACAAAAGTAATGAATCAACTCGTCTCATTTGTTTCTTTCTCTCGTCTCTGCATGACAACGAGAGCTCTGAATATCATCACATTAATGCAGGTTTGTAAATGAGTTATAAACGAACCCCATTTGCATTATCCGCTCGTCATTTGATTTCAGTATCTGAAAACGTCTGTAATCTCCATTTATGCATGAACTAACGTGATGGTAATGCGTAAGAGAACTTCCACACTTCTGCTAATTTAAAGGAATAGTTCATACAGACATAAAGTTGTACAATTATTTACTCAAAGTAACATTGTTTTAAATGTGATGATTTTTTTTTCCCTCATGGAACATTAAAGTAGAACTTTATCAAGAATCAGATCTTATGGGCTTAAAAAAAAAAAAAAGTTATTATGAAAGTAGTCTGTATGACTGAAGATTTAAAAAATAGTCCATCAGTGATTCAACCTTAATTTTGTGAAGCTACAGGAAAACTTTTTTTGTGCAAATTCGACAGAAGACAGTACAGTATTGTTTTGGAACAACATGAGGAATGTTAAATAATGCTGAGAAACGTGGAATGAACGCTTATTTTTTTGCTTGTCCTCATTTAATTAAATCAAACTGTGCAGTTACTGATGTTCCAGTAAGTGTATGATTAAAAAAAAAACACATGTATGAATTTCAATCATCCTTAATTTATGCCAGTAAATGACTGCGACGGCTGGCAACTCTTTAGTCATAAAAGTACATATTAAGATGATAGAATCTATTTGTACCCATCAACATCAAAGATATGTACGGATGTTATCAATCTCATAAAAAAAAACCCTGATGTCAGCTGGTTTCATATTTGAAATCTGCTCTCAGTTCTCATAACCGATTTACACGGTAAGCAGATGCTAAGATTATTCACGTATTCTGAATTAATGCAGCTGCCAACTTTTTTGTGCCATTTTTACAGTTCATGCAAAAGCTTTGCATCATTTCATAGTTAAAGTGCATGAGCACTCTAGATAAGAAATTCCAATTCCAGACATCTCCATATCTTGTTTAATCCCGAGAACTCTAGAAACATAAAGGAGGTTCAAGAGTAAGGAATTCTGTATGGAAAGAAATTAGGATTAACAGTGGTGTGCACTTCAAACTAGCTTTGCTGAAGCGACATGGGATCTGCCATTTAGATGTGTGTTGAGATTGTCAAGCGTTGTACGGCAGAATCTAAGCTTTGCATTGTAAGCACTTTTCTTATACGCTTATAGCTTTTGCCACTTGTGTCACGTCCCATCCAAGTCAAAGTGTGTCGCTTCTGTTATGCTGGGATGATCGAGGCAAGGAATCACTTACATTCTACAATTCTTCAATTCTTACATCTACAAACCTGAATCTTTGTGAAGGTCTCCATGGAGCCACCCATTTGATGATTGTGTGACACATATTGGACATAAAACCATAAAACCAGTGGTCAGTCACTTTAACATGTTGATTGAAATGGGCATTTTTGGCGAGGATAACCACAGTGTGACCCATGTTTTTTTGTTTAGTCAAAGGTCTGGCTACATGAGGCAGCACACGTGCCAGTTCATCCCAATCCTACTGGTTTATGTTTAATATCCGAGTAATACCCTCAATAGCTGGAACATATCGTGTTTTTTCAGCCCAGTGTGGTCCTGCTGTGCTTGTGTGTCTATATCAGCGTCTGGGCTGTCTTTGATGGCTGGTGTTTCAGCATGTTTCTGAAGTATTATTCACATTCTTCTCCTTGTGCCTTTGTGGCCCATCTGTCTGTGCATGTGAATCTCGATTTTCACATTTTCATTGTTTGTGAACATACTGTGATGGGAATTATGCTTTCTGTGCTTTCTGGTCATGTATTCCCGGTTGCATCCTTGTGCTTTTGTGTGGTATTTTAAGATTTTTGTTCAACTGAATTTAGGCTATTTTACCATATCAAACAGAGCAATAAGAATTTTTAACTTCAGATGCTAAATGCTGTTCATTTGAACTTTCTATTCATCCAAAAAAACAAAAATAATAGTAAAAATAATAATGTTCAATATTGATAATGTTAATAATGTTTCTTAAACATCAAAATCAGAAAATGATTTCTGAATAATCACTGAAGACTGAAGTAATGATGCTGAAAATTCTACTATTCAGCTATTTAAAAAATGTTGGTAACACTTGTTAACTATTAACTAAGACTTTTCCCTCAGTAAATTCTTAACGTGTTGCTTAATAATAGTTAGTGCAGTAGTTTTTAAGTGTAGGTATTGGGTAGGCTTTATGGATGTTGTATAAGGTCATGTAGAATAAGACATTAATATGTGTTAAATTAGCACTAATAAATTGCTAATATTCTAGTGATATGCAACTAATTGGTGTAGCTGTAAAATGAAGGGTTACCAACATCTTTTTTTATATTCAGAAACATCAAAGTTATTATAATAATTAACAATATTACTGTTTTGTTGTATTTTGTATCAGATAAATACAGAAGTGACTACTAGTTTGTGAATACTCATCTTGCTAGTAAAAATATACACCTTTGACTAGCAAAGTAGACTGTAACCTATTAACTATTAAACAATAATAATAAATAAATAAATGCATGAGTCTTCGATATGCTCTACTCTGCCTTTCTTCCTTTTATTTAAAGGAAAGAAAGGCCTTTTGATATTTTATTGACTGTAGATGGGAGAAAATAGTGTGGAGGAACAGGATTATGAAATGATTTGAGATCTACAGCTTAAAGAGAAAGAGAGATTATTGTAATTGTGAAAAACAAGTCTTAATATTTGACACTTTTTTTCTTAATATTTGTACCAGAAAACTGTGGAAATGATTTGTCAAGGATCTGACATCACTGACAGATTCTTTATTTTTTCAGATTGTGACACTGATTCTAAAAAGCTGCAGTAAACTGTTGCCTAGTGTTGTCTTATTTTGCTATAAATCTAAATGTAATTAAAAGTTTATCTGCATTTTTTTTCCTATACCTTAGATATGATTTTTGATAATGTGAATCCCCCCAAAAACCACTTGTCCACACCAAAACAGAAGCAATCAAATCATAATTGCTGTTAATCATAGAGCTTGGCAATGGTAATTCTGCTGCTGGAAATGCAGGCTGATAAGATGAGGCAGAGCTCTGGTAATAATGGAATAGCATTGCAGGAACTCTTGACCCCATGATGGAGGCCAGATGGGCTGATATACTAACCCCCTCTCCATCTCTCATTACTCTGTCCGATCACAGGATTTCAAACACTCTCCCATGGCTGCTATCTCACTATCTTTAATTTAAAAATGCAGCAGGACTGCTAGAGAGGGAGATACATATCAGGACCAGCCGTCTGTCCTTCTTGTCTTAACATACATGTTGCTCAGTTTTGTCAAATGCACTTTTATTTTTAACCTCTGGGCTTTAAATCAGCTCCGACTCCTCTGCTGTTCCCATCTGATTGACTTCTGCTCATCATAGAGATGAAGAGAAGAGCTGAGAGAGCCATAATGGTGGGTTTGCAGACTCATTTAGCTCTGGAGCACAGTCTTGGGACTCCTCTACACACCCCAAATACCGTGAAAATAATATAACTGGATCAGCCAAAGATGCTTCAAGAATCTGCTTTGAGGGCTTGAATGAACTTCTTTATGAGGCTACTCAACTTTTAATGTTTTGGCATCCGGGTGAAGGGGTTAGTCTTTTGGAAATTATGAAGGAGAAGTGTTTGAATTCTTAGCAGAACTGCCACATTTCTCTTTGAACGGCTAAATTATAGTTCTTTCTGGATATTAAAGGTTCACCCTAAAATGTAAAATTGTGATAATTTTTGTCATTGCTCACCCTCATCTTGTTTTAAATGTGTGACTTTTATGCATGTTTTGAATTGTTTTCCATTATTTTTAATTAATTTATTGTTTTATTATTTTATTGTTTAAATGTTTTTTAAAAAAAATATTAATTTATTAATTTAATTTATTACTTATTTTGTATTTATTATTTATTTTGAACAGCAAAAAAAAAAAAGTAAAGTAAAACTTGACAAAAAGAAATTAAACAGTTAATTGTTAATTGGTTAATTATTTTTTTTATTAATGATTATAATTTATTTAATCTAATTAGTTTTTGTTTTATTTTTATTTAAGTGTTTAATAAGACAAGAAATTATTGGGGAGAGAGAGAAGGGAATGAGATCAGGATGCATAATAGACCCGACTCAATATATGCATGTGCACCGACTGCTAATATATTTTCTTTTATTTTGTCAACTAAGTTCACATTAAGTCAAGTTTATTTCCTGAAAGTAAGCAACTTTTTCTGCATCAATTCGTTTTCGGGGGAGAACTGAATTTTGTATAATATTTTCTATTCAAGATTAGATTATCACAAAAATAAGCAAGAAACACAAGTATTCTCCCCTACATTTTGAAACAAAGGGCTTTGTGGAAGTGCATGAATTAATTAAAACAGTAATAAATCTTACAATATAAACCGCTCTTGGCCGTTCTCTGATAAAAATAAAAAGATGATCCGACACTGAACAGGAAGAGCTAATGTGACCAGCAGAATTGTTCAGTAACGCCCTGAAGGTCAAACCTTTTGTTGAGCTGTAAAACCGCATCTGTTTGCATTCAATATTGCCACTTGTCATTGTTGACCGTCAGTAAAGCTATTTCTAGGCGATGCAACAAAATTTTCCTCTCTAACAGCCTGGAGCGTGGAGGCAGAGTGCAATTTATGTAAGCAGAATCGACGGGAATCAATAGGATTTTCATCAGCGTTATGTTTTCATACTTCACAAGAGGCCCAGGCTGCCGTGAGGATAAATGATGCACTATCAGTTCCATTGCACTCCTCTTTCTATCCCCCTCCCTCACTTCTCTCATCCATCCTTTCACTTTGTGCTCTAACGACAAGATGAGTTTCAGCACCGGGAAATAATCCACTTTACCGCTTTTCCCCATGTCGACTGCTGTCCAGTTTGTTAAAGAACATTTTAGAGGATTCTGTAGTCTTTTGTTTGCCTTTCATGTGTGTTATAGCTAGTGGTTTAGAAACTGCTGTTTTAGATTTATATTCAGCATACTCATATATTTTCCAGTAAAGCTTCAGTTTTAGATAGAAGACTTTTTTTTTTTTAGATTTGATAGGTTTAATTCTCAAAATATATATTTTTAAGGGAGGTCATACAAAGGCAATTTTCCACAAGCTAATATTATTCTTTAGGATCTTAATGGAAAGTTTGTAATATAGATTGCTTTACAATTTCACAAATTTTACCCTGTCAAAAACAGCTCTTTAGAAATCAGTCTGTTCTGTGTACTTCCCCTTTAAATCTTCACGAGCTCCGCTGACCCCGCCCCTCTTTTCAGAGGGACTCTCGGAGGATCTTTTTTTAGTCGTATTCATAGTGAAATTTGCTAATTAGCACATTATTAGGAAAGGCGATTTGCAAAGATTCATTAAAAGACATTATACTCACTGCTTCTGTAGGTGAGACTGGATCATGAATGATTCGCACAAACATAAACACCTTTCGGTTGATCAAGGGCACATTTCCCTTCAGAACCAAGCGAAACGTTACAAAACATAAAACGCCTCAATCACTTAGGAGTCTCTTGGTCTGAGGTCTGAGGTAAGATACAAGGTTAGCCTGTGTGACACGCAGCTGACAATCAAATATTGTGGGAGTGGCTTAATCATGCATTTGAGAATGGCTTGATTTCAAAAGGGGCAACTTATTTTTATTAAATCAAAAGAAAACAACCTATGGATCTTTATCATTGTAGGGTGGTTGTGTACACGCACTCCCGACACACATTTCAGTCCAAACAGCTGGTAAAAGTGCATTTGGCACCGGATGACCCCTTTAAATTAACTAGCAAGTGAGTTTAACAACTAGTTAACTAATCTATTCTAAATATGTCCCTAAAAGGATTAGGCTATTTTAGGTTCAGTAGAAGTGATTTGTGTCCTCGCATTGTAATTTACACATTTAACAAATTTAGTGAAGTGAAGTAAAGTGAAGTGTCTTGTGGCTAGGTATGGTGACCCATACTTAGAATGTGTGCTGTGCGTTTAACCCATCCAATGTGCACACACACAGCAGTGAGAAGTGATCAACCACACACACACCCACACACACTGTGAACACACACCCAGAGCAGTACTTTTACATTTTCTGGCTACACTTTTTGAATGGAAAATATTTTGGCCCATTCAATTTCATTGTATTTGAGTCATTGAGAATGAGCAACAATAGTAAATTTATAATGTCAAGTAAAAAAATAAAAAGTTGAAATCATTTTGCCTTATTACGCAAATGCTAACAATGAAGTTTAACTTGAACTCTGAAATAATTTAAAATTCTACAACTAACCTCCATCAATCAATGGTTAATTTATAATTTCTTCATTATGTTTCATGTTTATATTATTCACATTTTACCATAATCCGATATCCCATCGAAACATTCATCAATAATAAGCTGTATGTTTTGAATAAATAGCCTTCATACTCTCCATATCATTTGAGTTAATTTTATAAGACCTTGAAAGGAAATATATAAAGTTATATTTTCTGCAAAAGCAGATTTTTTATGATCTGGAGTGTTGTATTGGATCTTTCTTTCTTCAACAACATTTAAACCCAGGAGAAAAAAAATTAGCTTGTCTCGATAGTCTAGTGTGCTTTTGATGTACTTGCATGAAGGGAATTACAGTAAACTAACCGTATCCCTCCCAATGTGATTGGAGAGAAATGCACATAATGTGGTCTGTCATTTTAACTGGCCGATATAATTGGCGGCAGCAGCTCTGTTAGCAATGCATCATAATCATCTTATTTTAGCTCATCCATTGCGCTTCATGCCAGAACCTCATTGTCCTCTGGATATAACCTGATGCATCTGGTCTGACCGAGAACAGCGTCCATCCCTATTTCAGAAATTTGCATGCTCTTTTAAACGAGAAACATGATGAATAATTGTTGAAAGCCATGTCTATTGCATGTGAGATTGTGGCAGGGCTTATTTTGGTATGCCTGTGCTGACTTATGATGCTTTATTTATTGCCTATAGAGTACTGTAAGAGAGCTTATTTCCAGGCAGGGATGCGAGTACACGAGGGAGTACTTGGAAAGATTTCGATTTTTTTAAAACCTGTAAGTCTTTACATCTCATTAAAATATAAACAAATGACAGTGTATTCACTTGTGGGTGATATTTCATACCCGTTGAGCATCTATGGTATTTAAATTCTACCAAACAGAGTCTAAATGACTTTGTTAATGTCCCATCTGGGTTTCAGCTCTAAATAAATTGGCTGTTGTGATAGGTGTTTATCAGAGAAAGTTTTTTTAATGATTGCCACCACAGGGCTAAAGACTTGTGATGCACTCACAAGCTCAGGAATCTTCTTTAAAAAATAGTTCACCCAGAAATGAAACTTTACTGCAAATATAGTCACCGTCGGGCTATCCCAGATTGTTTCTTCATTGGAATAGAAATTGTAGCATTTCATCACTTGCTCAAAAATAGATGCTCTGCATGAAAGGGTGCCATCAGAATAAGAGTCCAAACGGCTAATAAAAACATCACAATAATCCACATTACCAACATGAATGCAGTCCATCAGCAGTTCTGAATCCAAAAGCTGCATATTTGTAATAAATCAATTTAGGGATTTTAACTTTAAACCATCTCTGCTTCTCCCTCATCATTTTTTTTCTTGATAATGCCAAATGACATACCAAATAATACCATAAGAGAAAAAAAAAAATCTATATTTGTTGTTGTTCAAGGGGTACCTTGAAGGAAACTTTGCTGTAGAGTTCCCGCAAAGAATAGTTGTTGCTGATAAGCTCAACTTGCCTCCTGTTTTATTGCTTGCAGACATTATTTGTGGTCCTTCACCAGGATGATTTATTTCCTCTATAGAGGAGGTAAATGGCAATGGGGGTGGACCCCCATCTACACAGATCAGAAGCATTACTCATATTTTCATTATCTTTGATTTCCTTTTACTTTCTGCTGGAGTCTTGTTGTCTTATCGATTGTTTTTATTTCATTTTCTTTAAAAAACAAAAACAGGTATTTCTGACTTTATCATTTTCCTATGCAATCCATTCAAAACGTTTTTTATGAATCTTCAGGGAAAAGCAGCAATTTTGTTGACTACAACAACCCAGCACTAATTTCATTCCAGTAATAATTTCTTTCCATGACGCACTATTCGCACTCTAATGTGCATTTGAAGTACTCGTGTTGCTAAAAATCATTTCCTTAGTCAGTGCTGTTTTCCAGGAAAATTGACAGGACATCCTTAAAACAGCATGCATTCACTTGAAAATCAGAAACGTCATGAAGTGAGTTATGAACAATGAAGTTAATTCAAAATGTATATCCTGCAAGTTTTTATTTTATGCAGTTATGCCTCTCAAGTACATGTAGCTATTTTTTTTACTGTGGAAAGAAGTGATTAAGATTTTTTTTTTTTTTTTTTTTTCTGCGCAATCAAACCAAGAAATTATCCACACTCAAAAACTGTGCCTTTGTCCATATTTAAATGAGCTTAATTTGGAAAATCTCATTTCAAACGTGTCCTCTCCTGCTAACCAGGCGTTGGCTTACCAGCAGTCGCCCACAGTTGATGGACATGTTCCTGTTTGGCAAATATAACATCATTTGGATTGGTGTGCCATCTCAGTGGTGAGTGAAGAACATCAACCTCTGGCTGTGAGTTCTGTCAGAGTTATCTGCCGCCGAGGCATGGAACGGACAGATAAAACAGTCCTGAAGGGGAAATGATTCTGCTCCTAATCAGATTTATGTACGCAGCCCACAGAGAGAGATTGATGTCTTATCAAAAGCAGAAGATTTCAATTCTCTATGCTACAACACAGATAAACAATCAGCCTTCTGTCTGGAAAGCATTTCTTTAATTGTCTGGGTGGGTATGTGTGTGTTTGGCTGGGCTTCTTTTTATTGTGTGTTCTATGCACATTAGGGCTTGGCGACGTGAAACATTTCTCTATTTTTCTTTCTTTTCATGTTGTTCAGTATCTCTTTACATATTTTGAATCTAATTGGCTCCATTGGCTGAAGTAATGTTGAATGCAAGAGCAAAAACAGAGTAAACATCTAGTTAAAAATATCCAAAGCATATTTTCACACCATTTTGTACCAAAAAAAAGAAAACATTTTTATTGACTTTTACTTATAATACCTTAACATTTACCAAAATACGCATTTATTAAAGAAATATTTCTCCCCCCAAAAAATAAAATTTTGTCATCGTCCACAAGTAGATCCAAACCTGTATTCATTTCTTTGCTTAAAACAAAGTAAGATATTTTGAAGATTTGTAACCAAGCTGTTTTGGGTCACCAATGACTATAGACGTTAACAGTGACCCAAAACAGCCTGGTTACAAACTTCAAAATATCTTCCTCTGTGAACAAATTCATACAGATTTGGAACAACTGTACTCGAGGGTGAGTAAATGATGACAGAAATTTCATTTTTGGGTGAACTATTCCTTTAAAACCTCTTTTTGAGTTTTTTTTTTTTTTACTTTGTTTACATTGTTGTTTCTTTAATTACAAGTCATGAGACAAAATCATCCAATATGCATATGCACAATCTTAGCGTGTTTCTGTGTGTATGGACATTTGCATGACTCTCGGCCTGAAATGCATCTGTAATAATTGCAAACAGCTAGGTTAGAGATACTCCCTGTCTGTTTCCTAAGCCTTTTGTGGAGATTTTGCATGGTTATTTAATTCTAAACATCTGCTTCTGCCTCCCTTGACTAACGTCTGAAGACGAGAGCTCAAATGGAGATCAAGCTAAAGCTTGCATATCCCTCCATGTTTACCATATTCTGATCAGCGCATGAAGCACCAGCCACCATTTTGAACGAGAGTCAGTTGAAGGCTCACATTTAACCTTGAAATGCCCCTGCTCTAAAGCTCACACTTACAGACTACTATCAGACTGATTATACGGCAGCCCTCCATCAAGACTGATTGAATGACTTGACTGAGATATCTTTAAGTGACTGCATTAAACAAATTAAAAGAGAGAGAGGGAGAGATGGGGGTGAGTGAAGGATTTTCTCATTTTACCACTCACTTTAAATGGCCAATTAATCAAAGACCGGAGTATAAAATGACCACAAGATAATGGTAAACAAATCATGACAGTTAGAGAGAAGTGCAGACTGCGGTTTTGGCCTCTAGCTGCTTTTTCTGATGTATTTTTAACTTGGGTTACAGGACAGTGCCAATAATGGAGCACTTCATTTGTAAAGACATGCATTGGTGAGCACACTGTGAAATCTTTGTTTTGTTTACACATACTTTTTGGTTATGAATAAGTTGACAAACACATTCTGTAACAAAACTGACTCCTTTCACTTGGTGAGACTGGTTGGCATGTGCTGTGTAAATGCATATGCGGAAACGCACATGCATGCGACAATGCTAGTGATGTTTAATAAAGATTAGATTTTTTTTGTAATAATCTTTTCTGGTGTTTATGGAAACTGTAATCTCGGATGTTTCATTTTAGTTTCATTTAATTTAATTGTTACTATTTTCTTTTTATTTGATTTTATTGGATTGGATTTGGTAATTTATTAATTATTTATTTAATTGTTCAATTTATTTTCCTCAAAACATTTACTCACCCTCAGTACATCCAACATGACTTTGTTTCTTCATCTAAACACATTTAGAGAAATTTAGCATTACATCACTAACATGGTCACCAATGTATCTTGTGATCATTGAATGACTGTAATCAGTTACTATTCATAATTTAAGTCAAGTCAAGTCACTTTTATTTATATAGCGCTTTTAACAATACAGATTGTAGCAAAGCACTGAACATTAT
>JAUYWG010000048.1:8345690-8367761 GCA_034779775.1 Enteromius afrohamiltoni
GGGAGAACCAGGCTTAGTTGGGTCCAGTTCTCCTCTGGCCGGACGCCCAGCACCTAATTTCCAGTTCAATTTTAAACGCGTTGGATTGTGTAAGGACTTATAGTGTGTGTGTAAGACCCGTTCACTGTAGAGGGGCAAATAATGTAATTCTAAATTTCTCCACATCTGTTCTAATGCAGAATGTTAACAGAAGTTTCAGTGACTTAGTCATATTTGTTAGTAAATACAATTGTCAGTCTCCAACACCTACTGTGAAAAAGTAGACACCGTTTTGGCAGAAATGAACCCTTTGAAAATCTGTAATCAGGAAGGTATAAGATGCTAGTGTGAAAAACCGTCAGGGAAGAAAACAGTGATGTGTAACTGTCAGATGCAACTGCTGTTTCTAACAAATCATGCCAACCCTCTTTTCTTACTCCTTTCCTTTCCATCTCTGTCTCTATGAATACAAAGAGCATTTTGACAGGCAGTTCACATTTTTTTATGGAAATAAAAAGCTTCTCTTACTACTTTTTACCTCGGCTCTTACAGAATCAAGGCTGTGCCAGTTTAAAGTGAT
Source organism: Enteromius afrohamiltoni (assembly GCA_034779775.1). Taxonomy (NCBI): domain Eukaryota; kingdom Metazoa; phylum Chordata; class Actinopteri; order Cypriniformes; family Cyprinidae; genus Enteromius; species Enteromius afrohamiltoni. The sequence continues at coordinate 8,346,250 of JAUYWG010000048.1, forward strand.
ATGGAGTACGCGACATACTGAAGAGATCTAATATGTCTTAAATCTGCCATCTCAGACAGAAACTTGTCATCTTATCTACTAAGACATCTAACTTGCATCTTACCGCAGGGCCGTAACCTTTTCTCCACTGAAGAAAAAAAAAGCCTTCAAATTATACATAAACGCAGGTTAAGAGCTTGCAAGAAATATTTAACGCGTGGCATTTTTACGCAGATAATGATGTGGTGGATTTTAGGATTGTGTCGGATCTGTGTGGGAGATATTAATTGCCTTTAGTGGACTCTGAGGCTTTTGGTTCCTCTGGCAATAATATAAAATTTATGAGGGAGACTTGTGCTGATCTTCCACTCTGAGCACCATTTCTTTGTTAGTCTCTACACGTTTAGCATATTCAACACCTTTTTTCACTGCTCTACCCCCTGCTACCCACCCTTCGTCATACCCGTGTGCTGTTTCCTGTGTGAATGGCTCTCACACTTCATCCTGGCCACGTAATGACGCCCAGCTTCACATTTTTTCTCAGAAATGAATAAAGCTAGAACGGTTATTTCTTTTTCACAATGCAAATTGATTCACACATTTTGAATAGTCACTAATGAGTGAACATTATAATCATTAATGATTGAGAACTGGTCCTCCTCCTCTTACTTATTTTACTAATTTTTTTTTTTTTGCTCTTCAGCCCATATCTTGGTCACGCTTAAAGACAAAGTGTGTAATTTTTTTGTGCTGTTAAAGTACTCATTCTTATCCCAGTTTAATGTGCTAAAACTTTAATGCTTGAACGTCTTGTCCTGTAAAATGAGTGTTGATTCTATCAGACTTCTTGACAGAAATCAATGTATAGTTTAGAATTAAATTCAGAATGCTTTTCAAATTCCACTTAATTTTTAAATCTGAACATGATTTGAGATTGCAGACAAGATAGCACATTTGCTATTTAAATTTAAATTAATTAAATGAAAAATAGAATTTAGAAAAGTTTGAAAGTTTATAAGCTGCATGGATGGAAAGATATGCTACCCAGATGTTTTATTAAAAAAAATTGCATAACCCCTGTACAGTATTTAAGTAGTCTGATATGTCAACTTCATATGCAAACCTGTTGAGTTGCCTCAGAGTAAAAAAATGCATATGTGATTGTGAGTTTAATATAAGAAAAAAAAAACTTACTTACTTGTTAACGAATGCATTTACTCTGAGACAGAACTTTCAAAAGCTCTAAATTTTAGTATTAAACAAGTTGGAGAGAGAGATGATATTTTAAAGCTTGCTTATTTTGACTGGCAAAAGAGACATTGACAGAGCGTGAGATTGTACATAAGTATCTAGGGTTTAGAATATCTTGGCGGTTGGGCATCTTTGTCCCATAAGTAAACCACTTAGCAACCACTAAAAAGACCTTAGAAACCACATAGCAATATGTAGAAAAATGCACTTATTTTTGTAATTCCATCTGGTACAGCTCTTGGCGCAAAAAAAAAAAAAAACACACTTCAGCCTCAATAACAAAAGCTATACAGTCCCACGTTTACCTTCACAGCAAATCTTGTTGAATTTCAGGCATGTCTGTAGAGTCAATAGAGCTACAGTACTGAGGACAAAATATGTTTGTGTAGAGCATCTGTTCTGGCTAAGCTGTTTTTGTGCTTTTCCCTGTTGTTACTTTTCAGTGTCGGCTGTATGCAAATCCAGTGAGTGGATAAAGACTCAGCCCTAAAGTAAAACTCAACATTTATTCAGACTAACAAATGACTGAGGTAATCTGTCAGCCTATGTACCGGATGTCATATTTCTCTCGCTGTCTCTTGCGTAATGCAAATAGTGGAAAACAACCCGTGCTGTTGCCAGATGTTATCACAACTACAGTTTCAATGGAGATCCTTCAGATATTACAAGTAGTTGTAAGAACAATAGAGAGAAGAAAAAAGGAGCATTTTGCCTACTTTGATTACGTAAGATCCTCTCTAGATGGTGTATATTTCCAGCGAGCATGAACCGAATCGCAGATAGATTAGATTTAGAGCCAGTGGGAGTGATAAATCTCTCTCCCAAGATTTCTGCTCAGGGACGCCCTCTTTTTCTCACACCCCTGCACCCCATGAACATGGTATGGCCTCTTTTTGAGGCTTGTTTGTACACGCTCTTGCTCTGTGTAATTGCGCTCAATGGGTAGCAAATGCATCGTCGTAAATCAGCGCTTTCCTAACGCAGGCAGGTCAGGATGGAGCTCGGCCTCTTTGCTCTTGCAGAGACAAACATTTACCGAGGTTCTCCAACCCAAGCGCTCACCTGTCGGACAGCCAGGGCTCTCAGATCGCAGACCCTTGCTGGTACTGCACCCCAGGCTACTGGAATGAGTTCAAGGATATGGAGTTTAATGTTATAATTGCTCCGCAGATATCTTGATGAATACTTTTCTCAGGACGCTTCATTTAGTTACAGTAGACCAGTGGGATCTGTTGCTGTCATATAGTGGTTTTCTGCAGGGCTGTATGCCAGCATTGAAAGGCCAGGGAAATGAATAACCGCAACTCCAAGTGGAAACAAATGTTTTGAATTGGAGAGCTCCCGGACACATTATTTACCTTATCTGGATATGTCTCTATTCTCTGCTCTTCCTGAGGGAAGTAGACCAGTCAAACTGTTCTACTATGCTAACAAGCGTGTGCTTTGTCCAAGATTGACCAATTGATGTTCAGCCAACACTAATTGAAATGTTAGGCTAAATCTTGTACTAACCTTGGATTAAAATAGTATTTTTAGACCAATTTCAACCTGAACTAGACAGTTAGTTAAAAAAAGCAGGCAAAAATTTTTCTTTCTTTCAGAAAAAGGAAAGAAAATGACTTTTAAACTCAAGACACAATTCAGAATTTATATCTTGCAATTCTGACTTTTTTGTCAAAGAATAGCGAGAAAGAATTAATTCTGACCCATTTCGCAAGTCACAATGACCCATTTTCCTGTCATTATTACTTATTTATTTTTTTTATTCTGTAATGAAAGCAGACTTCCGTACATTTTCTTATTAAATGATTCAAATGTTTTAATTAACTTGCAAGAACATGCAAAAGTAAACTGTTATGTTTTTATATAAAAACTAAATTAAATTTCGTATTGTGTATTGACTAGCCACTGTCAGTAAAATCATTATTTTTTTTAACCTTTTAATTTTGTCCTTAGCACAATTATTCGTTTGCTTTTTATGAAATAGTTTTTTTTCACCTGCAGATTTGGGACAGTCAGCACAGATCATTCTGGCACAGGTCATAATGAACAGTTTAATTAATTTGTTTTTAAAGTTCAACTCAAACCATGTATTATGTTGATGTAATTCCATTTCCTGCTAATTGTTTTGCTAAACCAGACGTTCCCAGCTTGTAGCCATTGTACCCTGCATTGAGGTGTTCTGCCTGCTTTCTACTAGCATTCATGACTCGTCTAAGAACGGGCAGCACATTTGCTTTGTTAGAGAGAACAATATGCATTATCATCATGGTGTAAAGCAATCTTGCTAAAAAAAAATCTTGTTGAGCAATATTTCACGCCCATCTTTCACCACTGACGGCTCGCACTTAATTTATGAAGTGATATTCTTATACTGACCGAACAAAGAATGAGCGTTACAGCTTTCAATCAAAGAAGTGAAGTGAGATTAACCTTTTCTAGGCAGCGTGAGAGAAATGAACCGCTAACTAATGATGTAAGATACTTAATTACGGCTCAAACTATCCACCGGAGAGTTGCATGTGACACTTTAATTAATCTAGCAACTTGTACTCGTCATTTTTTCTCTGATGAATAATAGTCAGTGATGGCTGTTGTATTTAATCATATTGAACATTGGCAGGGGTAATTGGTAACTGCAAACACTCTAATATGGGGGATTCAACATGGGAATTAGGGTCACATAACGTGCAGTCTTCCATGTGGCGAGGAGGGAACGGGACGCTGACACGTTACATGCTGTACTCGATCTGAAATGCATTAAAGAGCATTTTTCCAATTCTTTAATGAGTATGCATGCAGATTTTATGACTGTTTGTTTATTCAAAGGCTACAAGTAATAGTTGTATGTTTAAAAAAAAAAACCTGTCACACAGCAGGACCATTTAAAATGAAAACAATTCACACTAATTGGAAATATCATATTTTCTTAGCTATATATGATATTAAAATGAAGTGAAATTAGGAGCATTTTAAGTGATATGCTATTTACACTACGGGCAAATAACTATAGATTCTATTTACACTCTTGAAAAGCAGGATTTTATGCTATTTATACTACTTATTGCAAATAGTGGGAATTATCTGCACATCAGTAATAATAAACAGTATGCAATAATAACGTATTGGCTGGCTATTTAAGTGTAAATAGACACTTCGTATTTGTAAATTTATATTTATATATATATATATATATATATATATATATATACACACACAGTGAGATCAATAGTGCATTTTATGAAGTGAAGACAGGGTGATTGATCCTGAGGCATTAGGTTAGGTGGTCATCTTAGAAGTGACCTGGCTGTGACTCGCTGCACCTGGACCGGAAGGACACCTGGTGCATGCACAGACAACCAAACACACGTAAGCTGCGGTGAACAGCACAAAGTGTGTAAGGTGTGCTTCATCACCTTGCCAGCAGGGGTTCTGTTGTCACTCCCCTCTTCTTGGCCACCCACTGTTGTTGTGAGTGTGGATGTGGGATGATGATCGGTGGACTATGACGGCAGTGACTTTGGGGTACACGGATCCTTTGTCATCTCTGTAATCATCACCTGGGAACCACAGTTAGCTTGAGCTTGAGTAGTCTGCCTAATAGCTAAGTGTCACCAGAGGAAGATGAAGCGGTCGAAGGCAGGTTTAAAAATAATAACACAAGCAAGCCTAACTGTGTGTAAAACACATATGTTAACAACATCTGACATCTGAAGAATGTACAAGGAAGAACTGAAACACACAGTGGTGATAAACTAAATAATGATGAGCTACGATGAATGGTTAGTATCCATGGGAACAGATGAGTGGCGGGATACAGAGAAAGAAACACGTGTCTGGTGAAAACAAACACAGAAAACGGAAACATAATTGTGACAGAAAGATGGGTAGAGTGAATTTATTTATTTATTATTAGTTACTGTACATTGCTTAGAAATAATTACATTAAATTAAAATGAATACAGAAATGCTTCAGAACACATTTGCATACACCTCATTGTGTTCAGGTTGTTGTCATAAAATGTAATTTATTTCTCTATATTTTATGTAATAACCTGTAGCAGATCTGTACATGTGGAGCTGGGGAGGGTGGTGTGTTTCAGTGGAACTTCTAAATGCTCAAGTGATGGCTAACCAACCTTAAATCTGAAGCAATAAGCTCACCGGCTGCATATGCAACATGCCGAATGCAAGTTTAACACTAAATATCATCAGTTTGCTTTAACTGTAAATTGTATTATTTTGTGTCATTTATTCATTTTAGCAATTTATTGCAGAAAGCGGTCAGTTAGAATTAAATAATACAACACATGTATCCATTCAACTGTGTTTATACAGTAAGCTGTTAAGATCTCAAGGATAAACCTAGGCTGGACAGCAGACTTTGTGTATAGTATTGGATGCTGTGAGCCATTAGTTGAAGTTCTTTTTCACTGGAGCATTCTTCATTACCATCTGTTAGCAGCAGTGGTGGAACAACATTAACAGCTATGCTATAGGGACGACCTACTCAGAAAAACCTTTAGAGAGGAATTTAACAGAGTTGTTTTATCACTCTCAATTTTCTTTGCTAAAATGTTGTGTTGTAGGGTAAAGCTGCATGCACATAGATTGTTTGCAGCCAACACCCGCTTTCACAAATGGCGATATGTTGCTAATTTGTTGTTGATAAATTGGTTGAGATATTTCTCAATGTGAAACCGTCTTCTCATGCTAACTTGTGCCTTTAAATTGAGCCAAAATGAAAACAGTTGTCCATTTTTGAAGTAACCGTCTGTTTTCCCAATGATAATGTTCTTGGATAAAGGACTGTGGGAAGACAATCTGTTGGGCGTCTGCTGTTCTCCAAATAGAAAATAATTCAGTGATGAGCAGAGGGAGTAATGAATGCGAATGCTGAATGAATGACGCCTGAATGAATCCCTGATTTGGAGCACTAACCTTCAAAACTTTTTTGGCTTGATACAGTATACTGACCCTGTTAAGGCATTAAAATGAGGTATGTTGCTAATTAAATACTAAATCTCCTGATTAACTGGCGTGGGACACTGATTCAGCCCATTTAGCAGATTACTACTGTTTAGCAGAGTTCTGAGCTACGGTCTCATAGGATAGTTGTTTGGAGTTGCATAAAGCATCAGCAGGACAAGCATTCGTCTGAAATAAGTGAGGCAAGAGGAATTGCCGATAAAACAGACTGACACATGTAAGTCTAAGGCACTGCTGACAGATGGATAGTATAATCCTCTAATTGGCACGCACTATGTTGTTCGGCATTGAAAATTGGTGGCCATTCAGAAAATAGGATCTAAACATAAGCGCAATATATCATCTCAAAGCATGTGATAAAATAACATAATTATATATGAAGCATTTTGCCGCCTCACGTATTTCTTTGATTCAGTGGTTGTTTACTACAAGAATAGAGGTAGAAAATGCATGCAATTTTGTTTTGATGTTATCCACTGGAGTTTTCTTCTGCTTCCCAGAATGCATTTGAAATGTTTTGCAGTTAAATACAATGAAACATTTTGTCCTAGACTTCACAATATTTATTTTTAGTACTTTAATTGGTTTTTGGAGCCTTGCAGGGGATATTTATGCATATGCCACGTTGTGCAGTCGCCGTACATGAAAGTTGAGGTTTAATTGTTAGCATACATCTTCAGTGACTGTGCTTAAATATCAACAGCGTACTACTTATGCTATTTCTGCAATGTATAGCTTGTAAACTGCGCTCTATGAACATTTTCTGTATGCATGGAGTAACTTGCCACCTTGTGAAATGTGCAGAATGCAACAGAGCACTCTAAAACAACAATGCAATGCAGTCATTTTCTTTTTCTGTGTGAAAAATGTTTGTAGCTGAAGTATTTTCTTGCCTCCTTATATCATTGGACTATCATACTGTACCACATCTTGAATAGCGATGCACAACTTTAGAAAATCTCAAAATAAGCATCAATTTTTCATACATTATACTGGGTGATGCCTAAATTCACTTTCTTTCTTATTGATCCAGATGTGGAAATAAATGCAACAGTCTTGATGAAGATTGATTAAAGATAATACAGTATGTTATCATGTGCCAGTAAGGTAGCATGTAGTGTTAGAAACAGTGTTATTATTGTTCACTAAAACATAAAGCATAAAGTTACTTAAAATAAAATTAACTTAAATTAATTAATTTAAATCAAAATACAGATATGGCTTTTTGAAAATTACCTTTCATTAGTGCTGTAACACAGCTCTACGCGAATGAAAACATCCTGCGAAGTTTTAAATCTGAAAGTTCTCCGTGTCTCTCAAAAGAATGTAAACTCATTAAAAGTCATTAAAACAAGGCGTTTAAAAAAAATTCCAAGCTGTCTTATGTTGATGTCACCATGAAACAGCAGCGTTTTTCCCACCACTTGTTGGTCTTTTTTTTTGGTCTGAATGAAAATGCAAATGTATTTTTCGCCACTGGGTGCCGCTTTTGGAGGGTTAAAATAGCGCTTTCCCTGGTAACGCTGTACACAAAGCAGCACTGTGTTCACAAACACTGCTTTATCAGACATTACAGGTATGATGAAATGAAAACGAGACAAATTGGACTGCAGATTAGCGTTACGCAAAGGAGGGGTGTGAAAAAAAAAATCGCTAAACAAATCGCTTCGTAGTCGCTCAGCAAACAAGGTAATAAATGCATATCATAAGACACTGAAATTATCGTTGCCCTTGCCAGGTACTGTATATTGTGCAATAGGCTAGTATTCTATTTTGAAAAGTCTCCCTTTGCAAATGTTCCCACTCCTACCAGGTTAGTGTGATACTATTCAGAGACAGCGGCACAAGACGTGTTCATCATTCCCAGTTTCAGTCACTTGCTCTCAATCTGTCGTTCCACAGATGGCAGGCGTGGAGGTAAGGATGGGTGCATAGGCCAGGTGGACCCAATCAAGCTGCTAAATCAAATGTAAATGGTGGAGACAGTGCGGGGCAGGGCGACATATCCTGCTTTGTAATGCATTGGTGGAGCGTGTAGTGTGCAGGTGCTCATCAAATGACACCCTTGTGCCGAGGCGACGGGTTGCGACATCTGTATGTGGAACTGAACAATTGAATCTGGTGACGCCGGGGAGGCGGTAGAAAAGGAGCTCAGAAATAGTTCACAACATTTGGCTCGGCAAGGTTTAGCCAATCTCCTGTGTTTTTTTTTTTTTTTCCCCTTCCGAACATGGAGATGAAAGGGCTGAACCTCACGCTGGAGCTTCAAGGTGTTGTGTAATTACCTTTTCCATCGGCATGCGGTCGGAGCGGATTGCTCTTGGAGCTTTGCCAGACACTTCTACATCAACCCTGAAGATGTTTCACCTTTTTTCATCTTTAAGCTTGATTATTTCACCTTGTGTTGCACATTCACAAACACATTCCGTTTGTGCATTCACATATATAAGGTATTCACATCAAGAAACAGCACTACGGCAAGGATGTTTCAAGGATGGATGTTTTCATTGTCATTGGCACTTTCTGGAGAAAGTGGCTTTCTCTGAATGCTTTTAAGTGGCAGGAAGGCCACTAATTGCATATTAGGACATGAAACTATTTGTTGCATATATATTCAGTCGTATTCTTTTTTTTATTTTCTTGACTTTCCTCTGAACATTTGACTGAGAAATTGCCTGACAGCTGCATTGTTTATCATTCTGAGTGTTAGAATGATTGTGGCACTAATATGTACAATTGCTTTGAATGACGGATGAAATTACATTACGTCCGAGACAAACAAAAAGCACCCCATTCACTTTAAACACCCATATCTCTCTCACTCACGAAAAACACGGCACGTCCCAGCTCAATAACACATCAATCCTGGTGACATTCGGACATTTACTCATTTTTTTCTTTCTCTCTCTCTCTCTCTCTCTTTATTAACCTCTTTTCCAAGAATGAAAACAAAATTAAACATTGAGCAAAAGATAAATGGTGACAACCACCAGCACAAAGCAAAGTGCTCTCAATGTTTATTTAAAGAACATGTTTGGATGACATGTATTTTATTAATCAGTATTTCTGTCTTGTTGTAAAAAATATGTTGATATTTTTACTTGTAAACATGACAATTACCTTGAAGCAAAATGTCTTTAGAGTTTTTTTTTTCTTAACCTACTTATCCAAACTTTTTTTAGTTATTGTTATGAATAATGAAAATGAAAGCAGAAAGATGAAGACCATAAAGCATGTGGTCATTTATCTTCATAATTTATATAATTTATAGCTATTCTAAATATTTTGCACAGCAGTATGTCACAAGTAAATATATATGCTTTTAAGGATATTTATGTTTTTTAGAAGAAATTTCATTTTTTTATTAGTTTTCGGAGTAATTGAGTAATTTTTGTTCTGACACATTAATAAAATAAATAGTGTCTATCTATGTCTATCTGTCTGTTTGTCTATATGTATTTATGTGTGTGTGTGTGTATATATATATATGTAGTTTACTGGAAGAGATAGTAGATCTGTAGATATGTTGCAAGGAATAAATGCAAATATCAGAATATTGTCAATTATTATTCATAGAAAGGTGTATACCCATGCATGAGGCTTTGCCCTGCTGTTGGGTAAGTACTGTGGGGGTGTGTTTCAGAGGCGTTGATGTCGGCTCCCACGCTCTCTTCCTTACTCAAGCACTCCCACCGGCTTCTATTTGTAAACTCTGTTCTCTGGAGCCATGCTCCTAATAAACTGGCCTGATTTGATTTCCTGTAGAAGAAACCACACTCCTCCATGGGGCCTCTCTGCCTTTCTCTCACTTTGCACTAAAGGACCCCCCCGCGGGTCCCGGTCCCTCACAGCCTCAGCTCATTATGAATCGCTGTTGGCGTGTCAGTGCAGTGATGGAGTGTTGGGGCAACACTGCCCCTCTCTCAGCAGTAAGGGAGATGTACCTAACAGGTTCTCCTTTAAAGTGCTTCCCTCGGCGTCTGCAACTGCAGTGCGGCCAGAGAGATGCAAAGGATTTCCTCGATGGAAAAAGGGCTGCAGAGTCACTTCTATTTTTTTTTTTTTTTTGGAGCAACAAGGTTGAAGTGGTGTAGTAGGGATGCGCACAGCTTCATATTATTAAAAAGTAGATGGTTGTTCATCTAGGCATTTTATCATCATTATATTTAGTATTAGTATTATTTTTAATATAAGAAATTGTGTGTTTTTTTAAATTAAATGCACCAAATTTGTCAGTTTTGATAAAAAATTATCACAGTCCTCTCAGACCTGTGGATTAAACATAATAACAGGAACACGATTCACAGCAAGCGATTTGAAGTTTTGACGGTAATTATCTTGAAATATCTTTAGATGGTGAGTTCGTTTCAAAAGTGCTGCTTTGATGGCTCTAACAGCGATGTTTTGGAGGGGCTGATTTAAAGACCCAACTTCTCAGACAGAGTTTTAGTGTGATGACAGTCAAACAGCATGCCGAAGCACAACACGCTGTCAGCACGCTAAAACCCTCTCAGAGAAGTGGCATCTCTTCATTTATCTCTTTTAAAACCTTAAAACTAAACCTAAATAAACCAGCTGACATCATGACTTGTTGACCATCCTGACCCTAGTTTGAAAGCAGAGACGAGAGAGGGCACACGCGGCAGTCACTCTTTGTTAGATAAATAACACGACTCGTGTCCTGAGGTGATAAGTAGCCATCATCGATCTCCATCTACGGAGCACTCTGAGCCATTTCGGGCTAATTCCTCACAGTTGTTTTTCCAGCAGATGCCATATGGCGAGGGTTTCATGCCACCTGCCTTTGGGCGGTGATGTTGTTGGATTTGGAGGTGAGGTAGAGTGGCAGCCTGATTTTATTTATTTAATTATTTATTTATTTTGGCAAAGATTGAGCAACATCACCTTGAATCAACTAATGAGCAGAATGGAGCTCTTCTCTTTTACATCTGATCTACACCCGCGTTCTTCAATCGCTCTCCTCTAGAGGGTGGAGCAGGTGTAAGCTGTGTAAAATTAGCGCAAACAGATTAGATTTATGAGAAAAGCTATGTCATTTACACTCTTTTAATGTGATAGACGCACTTAGGGGAAATCTAAGGCTTTCTATTATCCCAGAGAGCCGTTTGCATGCCTAGTTTATTAAAAGTATTTTTTAATGCAGTTTACTCGTGAATATTAAGGGGAAAACTCATTGAGGGAGACATCTGAAAAAAGGCCAACTCATCATGTTTCTTTCGAGATGTTTGCATAATCTAATGCTAGATGCGGTGTTTGATGGTTTGAAGAAACATCTTTAACGGACGAGTATGAATTTATGATAGTATAAATGCAACATCTTAAATTTTTCGATGAATATTGGGAGGAAAAAGCATAAAAAAAAAATAAAATAAAAAAATGGAGAAACACTTTACATTGAGGAACTGAAAGCCTTTTCTGCACTGGCTTTCTGTGCTGCAATTGAAACGCAATTATCTGACTTTTCTAGATGAGAATTCAAGGAGAAATGTCTCGGAATGACATTTGGTTTAATAAAGCAATCTGTATACTAGTTTTCCGAGCACTTGACCTTAGAAGTCCTCCATTATGAGTTGCCAAATATTTGTGTGTTTGTTGCAGCAAAGATGGCAAATAGCGTTTGTTTTTGTGTCAGGTGATGAACCGCGATTCATTGTTTTTAATGCACTGCGGTTCAACACATTTGCAGTGTTCTGGTAAGGTCGGATGTTAGTCGACAACTCGTTTGCATTTTCTTTGAGTGTGTTTGTGATTGTAAATACAACTATGTGAATATAGTCAGAAATGAACGCAAATGTTGCTTCTGGCAGAGCAGAGATTCTCACAGGCGTTTATCCTGACTCTCATGCTCTGTGTTTTTGCGAGGGTTCCCACAGGCTTCTGTTTATATAACAAAATAATGAAATAATAAAAAATGCAACCCTTGATACTACAGGATATGCCTCCGTTATACTGCGGTTCAGCGCAGCGCCCCTATTTCAATGCCTCTAGACCTGTCAAACATATCTGGAAGCCGAAAGTATTCGGTGCATATGTATGTTTATTCAAAATAGGGTGAGCGGTACATGCCTGCGCTCTTATTTTTCGTTCACTTTTCTTTTTTTTTTGTTTGGCAAGAGTTTTTTTTTACCTCAGAGCATCAGTGCATTTTCCTCCCTCTGTAACATTGATTGCCATGAATTCACTCAGGAGAACAGATGGAGTAAGTTACTTTATGTCAGGGAAAAAAAAAAAACCTAAGTGTTGTATATTCAAGGTACCTAAAGGACTGTTGAATTGTCGAACTAAATCTATTCATTGCGTGGGTAACGTACTGTCTGTCAACCTCTCTACATGGTTTATTAACTGCAGCTTTGCAGAGATGCAGCAATATTTTTCTTTGTTCAAGTGAATCAAGATTATTTTTGTGAAACGGTTATGATTTATGAAGATAAAGTTTTCAAAGCTTTCAAATGTATCATCTCCAAACCTTCTAGTCCTTTGCAAATATATTCTATTAAATATATATATTTTTTTTAAAGTGTACTTCTTCGGACAAATTAGAGCTGTTAAGAACTCAATGCTTAGTGTTTGTGCTGTAGATGTAAAGTGTATTCACATTGGTAAAGCTTTACCATTTAACCACGTTTATACATTTCTTACCTAGTTGCCGTTTGAAATCTAAATTATTATTATTTTTTTTTATATATATATATTAAATATGGTACTATTTTAAAAATGACAAAACATTTACTTTTTATTCCGCAAAGATGCATTAAATGCATCAAAATTGACAGTAAAGATTTCTAATGTTAAATATTTCAAATACATGCTTTTGAACTTTCCATGCAGTAGCTCCAAATATATATTAGGTAGAAACAAATTTTCCACATTGATAAATGTAAGAAATATTCCTTGAGCTCCAGATCAGCATATTAGAATGATTTCTGAAGCATCATGTGCCAAGAAATACCGAAATAATGGCTGCTAAAAAATTAAGAAATAAATAACTTTTCAAAATATCAATATTTTAAATAATAAAAAATATTTCACACTGTTGTATTTTTCAAGAGACTTATTGAAAGATATTTTAAAAAATCTTACTGACACCAGACTTAATAGTGTAGATATACATTTTGTAAGGGGCATTTTTTTATGGAGTTAGTATAATGGCGGCTGCAAGATAAATCCCAAAAACTGGACACATGCTGAAGCCAAAGTCCCTCTCATTCACCACTGTGCCCATTAGCAAGTTATTCAGTCCCACAATGCTGCAGGGAGGACTGTGTCTGTAATTAGTATTGCTGTGGATGAAAAATGGCAGCGTCAGCAAAATGGCAGGAGCACTGCTGCAGTAAAGTGAGTATGGTTATCTGTACTGGAGAAACCTGTCTGTGTAAAAGATTGAAGCGGAGAGCATTCACTGAATTAGATTGAACACACAGAGCTTCAAAACTACATTTTGATGTCTCCCGCTCTGGACACGTTTGCGTCCAGATAGGATTAATGCAAGAATTTCCTTCTGATTCAATTATTAGTCTTAGTTTATAGACTTTCCCCTGACAACTTAATGCATTACTCACCCGCTACCACGTCCAAGCCAAGAGAAATGTTCCTTATTCAGCCGTTAACGACTTAAAGAGCAATTGATAGGAATTTGATTCAGATGCAGGTACAATATGGGCCGTTCTAATGAGCGTTATTGGAATCTGAAGGCTGCGCTGTAGATTTCAGGAGCGGTATAATAGAGCCGGCTGCTGCCGGTAATGAGATGCCTCTCCCAGCTCCCCTAATTGCCGCCCGGCCCCTGGACTGCTCATCAGAGAGAGCCTAATTGGCCATCACTGCCCATGCAGGCACAGGACTAGGTGAGAACACCAGCCGTCCTTCTTCCAGACGGGAAAAGAGAATATTTAAAGTCATACATTCATTTAGGCTACAGTGCATAATGAACGCCGCAATTCCTCTTGCCTTCATGTGTTTGTGTGTGTGCGCGCGTTTGTTCTTCGTCTCAAATGCACGTTCTTGGTTAACTGTGTTGCCTGAACACTGATAACAACACCAAGGTCAAGGATACTGTATGTTTGGAATGGAATAGTCGCCTAATATTTGCATCGTAGACTGAATACTGCATGCTGTGCAGTATGTGCTTCAAACCTTATTCGTATAATTTCACCCCTCACATAGTTGTTTTTCAATTTTGTGTGAAAATGTCTAAAATTTGCAGCTCAGTTCAGATAATGAGCCCTGAAAATTATTTTAACAGAACAGTGATCATATTTTAGATTCATTCGTCACTTTGGAAAGATCAAGGAGTTCAAGGCAAGCTCATTACATTAGTCAATATAGTAATAGGAGAGTAGTATTGTGTGTTATATACTGTATATTTTAATGCACATAGAAATTTTGCTGTAAATTGTATACTTTTGTAAATTGTGAAGTTAAAAAAAAAAAATCAGCTGGTTGTTTATTCTGTAAAAGTTTTGTTTTCATTTAGCATTACCATTATCTTGCATTGATAACAACTTCAACAACCTTATACTGTAGCTTGCAGTTGCCAGATGTCAAGAGTTTAAATCCCCCTCACCCCCACCCATAGTTTTTCTCTTTTTATGGATACCTTTTCTGTTCAGTGGTTTACTTAATCTTCCCAACCTGGCAACCATGTGCACACACTCTCGCTACTAAGCATTGAAAAAGCATCGATAAGCCGGAAATACTGGCTAACATGTCATTTGGAGGTTTCTTTTACACAGTCGTTTGCACTGTTTGCTGTGACAAAATCTGCGATCAAACCATGCAGGTTGATAGTTTTCTTGATTTGAAAGTAAAATAATGCTAATGAAATGTTAAGAAACATCTAAAATAACAATCATTATTATATTTTTCGATCAAAATAATCATGATTAACAGTTGTCATCCAGTTCTATTATATAGTATTGTATTATATTATATTATATTATATTGTATATAGAGTATATTTGGAGTAGAAACTAGGAATGTAGATGCTATGCTGATACTACTGATAAAATGTACACCTTAAATTCAGTGTTGCTTCAAAGCATCTCTCATTGCTTGGTTATTTTAGATGTTTATATTCTAAATTTAAATTTGCTTGTTGAAGAAGGATTTTTGTGGACCAAAAGCACACAATATAGTCTCTCACTGCCGGAACAGTAGACAAATACCCAAGCATTAATGGTTTAGAATTATGAGGCTTCTACAGCTAGTCACATATTCTCTAAACTATGCAGAAATGAATGCAGGGTTCTTGTGGTTTCAGCAGGCTTTGTGTGTTTTCATTAAATTACCTCAGTCTTATTTCTCTAATGCACGCTTTGTACACAAACAGACCAATTAATTTACTCTCACCCGCACAAACATGCTTACACGTGTGTGTGTGTGTAGGTCAGCTGTAAGGACCAGCGAGTCCTTGGAAAAGTTGTGTCAGCTCAACGAGAGAAAAGAGGCCGTAATGTGATATTGATTGATGCTTAAATCAGTTTGATAACAGCTTTGTCAAATCAGCTGTTTTAACAATCAGATTAGAGCTTTTAGCGTCATCGATTGGATAATTTCCAACCTGAATGATGACAGTCCCGGAGTAACGTTTGTCATATGTTAAAATCACCCATGCGTCAAAATGAAAATGGTTACGAGATTGTATTAGTCTCCTGTCAGCATGTCCAAAAACGTGTTTTGAAAGATGATTAAATGGATTGTAATTGAAGGTAAAAAGTGCAATAGGCCACAATAAACTAGGAGAAAATAGCAATTACTGCATTTCGAAGAAAATCATAATATACGCTTTAAATGAATTCACTCATTGTAATTGCTAAATAATCAATATTGCAGACTTTGTCAAGGAGTTCCTTAAATAAGCAGATTGGATTCTGGGTAGTGTATCATTTCAGCTTGGGGTCGTACTAACCTTATGTTTATGAATTGAGATTGAAGGTTCACGCTCAAGTAGAGGTGACCCAGGAACTGGAGAGCTACTAAAATTGCAGTCCTGCTCAATAAGCGTTGTGCCCTTCAGCAAGGCCCTTGGTCTGGGTCACTCAGGATGAAAAGTGCCTGCTATATGCCAAGTAACTGAATGACTAAGCTTCTGTTCCATCAATCAGTGCAGCCTACAGAACCGCAGAGGACCGAGGTGCTTAACCCTGCATGCATTTTGAGTTTTAAGTTACTCTCTCAAAAAGGAAATTTCTCTTTATGGCCACGTTGAGTGGGTAAAGATGTGAGCCGATGGCACCGCTGTGCCTATGGCAGACTACTGACCCGAGCTTGAGTTGAGAGAACCGTGCATGCAGTGAATGTGCTATCTAAGTGGGAGTGGGAATCATAAAGAATTTAATTATTCTGGTTTTGATTGCAGTTAGGGTAACGTTTCAGGTTATGGGATTCTTTTAGCATTTAAATAATCCCTGTTGGTTCTAACTAATCAAAAATATCCAATAAAAATATTTGTTGCACTGTGCAAATGGGTAAATACATAATAAATAAATAGATAAAAACAAAACAAATAATTTATGTATAATTTATATAATAGAAACAGGAAATAAAAGAAAGGAAAAAAAATGAATCACAATAAATAATAATGCAAAAATGGGGAAAAGGGGCACCAATGAAAATAAAAGTACATTTTACACAATACACATGTTCCAGTGAATATGAGTCATGAGACCGATTCAAACGGGTTTGTGCAACTGCAATGCAATTGTACAATGCATAATCAGTTTGTTGTCTTTTTATTTCACGGTGCCTAGTCTTTCTCAATGCATTTGATTGAGACCACAAACTTTGTTTCTGTGCTGCTGTAGAAGTGCAGAAAACACTGTCAGAGTATTTAACCTTGCTGAATATGCTGAAAATAATTTGATTCCAGTTCTTTCACCCTTTATTTAAATGTCCAACCTTTATTTTGCCTTGTGTAAAAATCATCAGCCAAATAAAAAGTCATAAAATCAGGATCCTCTAATAGCTTTATGTTCAGTGAGATGTGCCATACTGCTGACTACTGCATACGTAATGGGTTTCAAAGGTTAAGGTTAAACCTAGATGGTGTGAGGGAGTCATATCATATGTATGTATGAAGAGCAGTGAGTGCATCTACAACCTTCTCCTCATCCTGAGGGCTCGTCTCACAGCTTGAGAAGGTGAGCGAATGTGGCTATTGCGGATTCCTCCCTCTCAGAGGTCACTTTATGGCCCATCAGGCTTGGAGTGCTGCAGAGCCCAGCATGGGGTCCCTAACGCCATCGTCACTTGTTCTCTGCTTCCCTGATCTCTTAGCAACACCACCTCCACCTCTCTCATCATTTGCTTGTGCTCTACTCACTCACTCTCAGAGAAACTCTGCATTCTTGGCAAATCCATCTGGTTTGGACGAGGGCATACTGGGTGAGTATGGAGAGTCCTACTGCGTGACCCTGGTTCAGTTTCTTGTCCTCTTCTCTGGAGGGTGGAAGGAGGCCTACTGGCTGTTCTCCAAGCTCCTTTCATTAAACGCTGGGAAATATTGTCAAAGCACTTGATTGTTTTTTTAAGACTTTTGTAAAGGTTGAGCATAGACAAAGCCTCTTTAAGGCAAGTCAGTTCACTTGGCGACCATCTTGGCAACACCTCCATGCAGCTTTTTTTTTTTTTTCTAGGAAACTTCCTCAAGGCTGCATTTATCTAATCAAAAATACAGGGAAAAAAATAATATTGTGAAATGTTATTGCGACGTAATATATATATTTTTTTATTCAAAAAGCATCCAGCTAATTAATAAAGCATTACATTTTGTCAAGAATCCTCTTGGCTAATTTAATTCTGCATTATATTAACTATAATGTCTTTCTTTTATGAAATTTTTTTACCTTTTTCTGGTCCTGTATTTGCTGATCTAGCTAAGTTTGTTTTAACAGTATTTTTTTAGATTATGGCATGCACAATACGATCTTATTATGCAAAGGTTGTGATTTTAAGCACTGTGTTGCTGTTTGTACCCCACCGAGATCACAATAAGCTGTAATATTTCTCTCTAATTATTAGCTACAAAACATAATAAGCTATAATTATTTCTCTTGGTTTCTATTATCACTCATCAGGTACGTACTTATAAATGCACGCTTTCGCCTGTTATTCACTTTACAATTCCGCAAACTCTAAACCACCAATGAGACCCGATGTTTTGATCCAATTTATCCAATCGGGCCACGCTTGGGTTTGCAAATTTTGATTCCCAACCTAGCAGCCACCACACATCAATTATCACTGAGTGTTTGCGATTGGGTTGAAATAAAGGGACTGTGAAAGCTGGCACAGCCAGCACAGCCTGGCTTCACGCCCATCGTACTGACCTATTTTCACGTTCAGCTGTGATTATAACTATCGGAGAGGCCACAAGCTTTCTTTTGTCTCGATGTGCCAGAGTCCCGTGTGCCATACGATACGTGGGTGAGAAAGCATGCGCTGCAGAGGAATTCGATTTGTAAGCGTGTTGCACCATTTTAAAAGTTCCAGTGTATGCCGCGTAACCTTCTCGCACAGAAACGAGACGCTTTCTCTGAGCTCCCGACAGCCAGACTGCTCCCGTTTGAGTAAACAGCTTTGGGGTCCATCTGTGGAATTAAATTTGCAAATGAGTGTTGCGAAGATCCACTGTGTTCCTTTTGACACAGAATCGATTTGGCAACATACAGTTGGGGAAAGAAAAGAGTTGTACCTCGTATTGCACAATTTGAAGTCCCTCTTTCTTAGCTTTGTAATTCCCTCAATAATAATTGACTAGTGCATCAGATTATCTTCTGAGAGGATTCGGCTAATTCTGTATGAATTATTGCCTTCTTTTCTTTTCTTGCCAGAAATAATCCTGTTTATTCCTACTAGCTTTAGCTCATAAATGCCCGACTGAAACACACACACAAGCCTTGCATAATTTTGGAAGGAGTTTGCTGGAAAGTGGTGTGTGGTTATTGATGGCAGTCGGTAATCTCCTGTTGATGAGAGCGGTTAAAAAGTCTGGTATTTTGCTATACAAATAACAATAATTTCGGAATATCGGACATGAATGCAATCCTATCGCTAATACGGCTGACCGCCATCTGTAGTTGATGAATGCTCATAGATTCGACGTGAAAAGCCATCAGCTGCATGCAAGCTTATTTAAAGACCTTTGTTTTGCAACAGATGCTACATCAAGAGCCATTATGATGAATACGAACGTTAGCGATCTCCGCCCGGGTTTATGCAATCAGTGTTAGGCAGAACTAGTTTAGCACATCATCTTGCTTTCAGAAATTTCTGTTTATCCACAGAATGGAATCAGCCGCTATTTTTCCACGCTGGCGTCTGTGCAGGTGCTCTGAAAGCCAATCGTTTTGACCGAATCAAGTATAATCGAGCTGTCGGTGAGGCCTGTGCTCTGTCACACACATCATTCTGGGCACATTAGTTCTGAGTGCAGCACGGTCTCACATTAATGGAGTGGAAAGGAGAGCGTAATTGAATTTCTCCAATGTATGAAACCATGAGCCACGCTAACGTTTAATTCATAGCTTGTGTCATTGTTTTAGAATAAGAAAAAAATCATGAAGCACTCAGGATAATTCAGGACGTCCTTGTCTCAGGTCTGTTGTTGATGTTTTGAAGCCGATACGTTAACTTTAGAAATACTGTCACTATATGTATAGTAGTTCTTTGATGACAAACACTTAAACCAGCTTGATCAGACTGGTCTGTTGGCTGGTGTTAGGGGTACTTTCCAATGGGTAAACCAAAAGTTCATGCACAATATTTTTGGAGGACAAAACTAAAAATCATTGTACTTTCTCAGTATAATCAAGGATTGCATACTTAATTTTTGCTTCAATATGAGTTAAATATATAACCATGCTGTAAGAGTTTTGTTTCATATGGGTTGAAATCTTAAACGGTTCTATATAATGAATGTTATATGTATTCTGTATTATGAATGAGCATAATACAGTCTTATTTTAGTATAATTTACAGTATATACTATTATAGCTTTTATATTTAACCTGTTAGTGTATTAGTAATTATTAAATATTAGTAACTTCAACTTACAGTATTTTATTGTAGTTAGTTGCTGAGGCAATATCTGTATTTCACATACGTTTTAAAGTTATATA
The DNA here is from genome assembly GCA_034779775.1 of Enteromius afrohamiltoni. Classification (NCBI taxonomy): domain Eukaryota; kingdom Metazoa; phylum Chordata; class Actinopteri; order Cypriniformes; family Cyprinidae; genus Enteromius; species Enteromius afrohamiltoni. Next base: position 8,366,607 of record JAUYWG010000048.1, read on the forward strand.
AAGTTATGTATGTTTATATTTATATGTTTTAACACGAGGAAAAAGGAAGTTTAGTAACTGCTAAAACCAGAAGCTATTTCAAGCTGGTTTTTTCCACCTGGGTTAAGTCACTAAATATGAGCCAGAGCACTATAGAGCTGAATAAACGTTTAATATGTTCATTGAGGTGATGCTTACTAGCTGACTACACAAAAGTGAATGCACCTCACTGATATTAAGTGCATTTTGTGACTGCAAATCAATACGCACAGTCAGCAGGTGAATGATGCTCCGCTATTGAGGAGGACGAAGAGAACACATCTAGACAGCAATTTGAAACTGTCAATTGTAGCGTTACTTTGGGCGGTCTGTTTGTTTTTTTTCTGCTTGTCTAGGATGCTAAATACGTTGTCCAGCTGACAGGCCATTTACACAAATGTTTAGTCAGTTTATCCAGACTACACAAAAGATCTTTCTTAATCCATGATGACAAAGAATAAAACAATTGGTTTAAGTGGTTAAGTTTAACATTAGTATTTATTAGGGGTGTGATGAGACACTTATCCCACGAGACGAGACACTGGGTTCACGAGATCGAGACGAGACGAGATTTTTAGACTTTTTAAAAAACAATCCTCAATGATAAAATATATTGGATTTTTTTTTTATTTACATTTTGCGATCGTCTTTTTAAAATTAAACTCTTTTAATGAATTACATGCTGCAAAAACAGCATGTGAAAACTGTTAATTACTTGCCTGTCATTTTGTGGCAAAATATTTTACAATGAATAACAAAAAATGTAAAATAGTGTAAATAAATAAAAACAAATAACACAAATATTCCTTTAAAAGAAGGGTAAGCAATGTATTTTTTTTTTTTCAGGCCAATACCTAAACAAACTTGCGGCAAACGCTGCGCCGGCTTAGAGGCCAAACACACAAAACACATAATTACTAGCAAAACCATACATTTATAGTTTATCGAATACATGATGATGTCTATAGAAACGGCAATAATGATATTTACAAATATAATCTGACGACAATGTTTTATTACTAGCATATACAGATTGTGTAGGTTACTATAAAGTTTACTCTGTTCCCTTTCGACATTTCACTCGTACTGCGTCTGCTAAGACGCATGGGGAAAACTCCTTTTTCCCCCTAACTGAAG
>JAUYWG010000048.1:8367861-8414959 GCA_034779775.1 Enteromius afrohamiltoni
CCAATGACCGTGCAGTTTTAGTAGATAATAAAACTGCGTTTTAGAATAGGCTTCAGTTAGGGGGAAAAAGGAGTTTTTTTTGCGACTGCGGTGCATCACATGACGCGTCACCATGGAAAGGCTAAACATTCCAAAATAACGGTCGCCTAAAAACTCACGTTTGGGGGATCGATCAGCTAGAATATTTTAAACTCACGTGTGAAAGGGTTGAGTCTGCCTTCACTGGATGCTGTAAAGCAACCAGTGAAAACCATTTGGAATTTGTTTCAGCACGTCATAAACAGAACACATCATATCACTATAGAGAGCATATCGCCAAGTTCTCGCGAGATATATCGTATCTCGTCATACCCCTAGTATTTATGCATTTTATCCATTTAGCTATCTTATTTTGATTAAATGAATCCGGCTTTTGTCAGAATTATAGACTTTTTTTCAAAATAATAAATACAATATCACCAACTCCAGTCATGTATATCATATCGCATCGCATATTAAATTAAATGTGTAACCCTCCACCCCACTACCTAACACAAAATGATGTAGACATCCTTAACTTGGATTTAGGGAGTTCTATAAGAGAAACAGTCATATTCAACACTATCAAAAGGAGGACTATCATTCATTGTGGCAGATGGAGTTGGGACATGGCTGAATGTTGTATTTCCTAGAGTTATTTGGCCCTCGCTCAAAATGTCAGCTGTAGACCGTAGATTACCAGGGCCGTGACTTCAGAATGTGGAGATATTTGAGAACATGATGAAAAAGTGGTAGAAGACAAGAGCTGTGTAAACAAACACTGGTTCATGGTTTGTTCAATGTCACACTGAAATACCACCGCTGGAGCCATTTCTGTCCATTTTAAAGTGTTGTATTTTTTTTTTTTTTTTGTCATTTTAGTATATAATATTTTTTTCCCCATGTTGTGCATGTTTCAGTCTGAATAAAATATGATGAGATAAGACTTTGTACTGCAGACTTTTTCAGTTGAATTCTTCGTATATTCTTCATACAAAATGAGCAAAACACAGCCAGTGTAGTTTTTTTTTCTTTTTATATTTTTCTTTGTTTTTTCTTTCCACTTCTGTCTGTTAAGCCCATGGTTTTCAATTTTTTTTTTTTTTACTGTTAATTATCTAGCACTTTTTTTTTTTTTTTTTAAGGGCTCCTTTATCCATTTACCATCGGAGGTTGTCCTCAGAGCGAGCAAATTGCTAAAGTTCAGATTCGACTGAGTGTCTAGCACCAAACAGGAATGAAAGAAAATGTCTGCCAGGAGCAATGGAATCCAATGAAAGTCTGTCGTTTTTGAGCAGTCATTGTTGTTTAGATACCGAACATGCCTGGAGTCCCACATTGTCGATATTGTCACGGGCAGGCAATAGATAAGCGTCTGCCGGGACAAACCAGGCTGCTCATCGGCTGCAATATCCCCGGGTGGCTGCCTCTTTTCGGGCACGGGTGAGTAATGCACCACACTTGTTCTCATTGCGGTAGATTACTTACTTATTGATTGAAGCCCAGCATTGCACAGATGGATGCCCTTAGAGTGTGACAAACACTTTAACCACCATGGAACCTAATGCACCTTAATGTGACTCAGGGTGGGCGTTAAATAATGTCCCGTCTCTAATTCACCCAAATTCAACGGCGCCGGGCCCTGTGCTGAGAAAGGGATCCATCTTGATTGGTTGTCTGCGGGTCAGAGATGTATGGCCGCAATTACACCCAGCTGCATGTTGTCTAGCTTTGGACATGTAACAAATCGCATGAAGGGGTTTAAGTACACTTTCCTGTTCTCTACCTTCTTGACAGTTAAAAGGAGCAATGATCAAGTTGAAGCAGTTGATGAAGAGACGAGTCTCTTCTCCTCCTGCTCATCACTGTCACTTAAGGAGCTTTGAAGAAGGCTTCCCACACACACGGCGAGAAACCACGGGATACCAAGATGGGATTTTGTACAATTGCACAAATCACGGCCAACAATGTTTACTCAGTCCTTTGTCTTCTATTGCGGAGAGGTGGTGTCATGCATAATAAGCACAGATTTGCATATCGCATTGATCCAGTGCTGTGTGCAAGCTTTATGTGCGGTGATAAACGGCAGATGTTTCTGAAATCCTCGAACACAACTTGGCCTCGCTCCTTGCAAGCACGCTAACAAGTTACCGTGGGCCAGCTAACTCAACAAGGTGTGAAATCTCAGAATAGTCCAGCCCAAAGGAACGTCCGGGTGGCTTTCGCTAGGCAGCTATGTTGTTTGTGGAGTTTCATTTCATTATGTTGTTGTGCTGTGGGAAAGCTTTTAATTAACTTCATGAAAATTGTTTTAGTGTGTGCTTATGTTTTAATAGTAGGTGCATGCCTGCCAACATCTGCAAGGGCTTTGATTTCTCTCTTCTATGTTTTGTATATATTATGTGGATGTTAAGTTGAACATTAACCTAAAGTTAAAGCTCGAAAAGCTTTCGAAAACTTAATTTAATAATTATAGCAATAAAAAATATTCAACTTGTTTTATGTTTACGATTATTCAGGTTAGGATTAAATGAAAAGAAATAAGTTAATAGTTTTAGCAAGGATGCAATATATTGATAAAAAAGCGACAGCAATAATGTTATTAAAAAATGTTTCTATTTATCTTAGTACCTTAAAAAAATGTATCATGGCTTAAATATTGAGCCACAAAAAACAGTTTTCAACTTTGAATGTGATAAGAAGGATTATTAATAATGGAGAACCAATTAATAATTGATGATAATTTAGCACCAATCAGCATATTTAGAATGATTTCTGAAGGTTCTTGTGACACTGGAGACTGAAATAATGGCCACTGGAAATTCAGCTTTGCCGTTACAGAAATGAGTTGCATTTCAAAATATATCCAAATAGAAAATGCTTATATTATAAATTAATATTTTACGTTTTTACTGGACTGTTGATTAAATACATGTACTGTAGCCATCGTGATCACAAGAGACACATTTCAACAACATTAAAACGTTTTTAAATCAGTGTGTTCCTACAAATCTAATTTTAGAAAAAGTATAATTACAAATTCTTGCTTGTCTAGAATGACACTAAATTAGCTATAAGATTCAATTTAATAAAGTGCACATCGGTTTTAATTTTCTCACCTCAGTATCATCCAAGATGGCAGAACGATTTTTGACTACCTCTGTGTGTGTGTGTGTATGCATATGCATACAGTATGCATTTCTAACATGCATTATGTCTTTTAAAATAAAACAGTAAGTGGGCTTCCACAGAAAGTGAACTTCTTAAGTTCTCCACATGCATACTGATTTTATTATTGTTTTCTGCTTATGAGTGCATTGATGAGTTGTATTCTCTGCACATATGCCACCACAGCCTTCAGAGAAGCCACTGGACACTCGTGTTGGCAGACCTCAGATCTCAATTGGCTGTTGTCTTTTCAACACATGCATTCAGTCTTCAGACAAGCTGCTGATTTCTTCAGATAGCCTATTGTGCTACTTTTTGTCACTTAGCCTAGCGCTTAACTTAATAAATGCGTTTCCTTTGCCACAGTTTGACACTGAGACTTCTTTGCAACGGATAGACAGACTCAGACTTTAAACAGACACGCTCTTCGCTTCTACTTCTATCTCACTTTGAGTGACTTTAACGATAAACTCTGTATTGTGACTTAAATGAGAACGTTAGGCTGGAAAGAAGCTTCTCATACTATGCCCCCTTTGCACTTTCCTTATTTTTTTTGTGGAAAATAAAAAAGATAACAACGAATACTTGAGGGAATGAAGTAAAAGTGGAACAGAGATCAAAGAACTCTCGCTGTCTCTCACGCACGCAGCACGTCTGCGAAAAAGTGCAGCTATGTTTTTGCTCGACTGTGACAGTACTCTATAGTCACCGTTTACCACGTGTCAAGAGGTGCCCATCTCGCGCTAGTCACGAGTGCCGCCATAGTGTCAGAATTTATTTCCAGACGCCTTTTGTAATTACAATATATCCGTGTTTCACCTGCGTTCACCCGTAAGCTGAGACAAAGGTGTGTTTATCGCAATCGCAATTACAGGGCCATTTAAACCATGAGAGACATTTTGTCTCAAGCACAGAGGAGAGAATTTCCATAACAAGGCTATCATCGCCTCACAAAGGAGTTTGTGTAAAGATGCAGTCTGGGGCCTCGCTCGCTGCAGAAGCCATATTCGAATGCTTAATTCCCAGGGCGGCCGATCTCTCAGCACGTTTACAGATGCGTTTCAATTGTTAAAATATTTATGAGGCGTTCATTAAAGACATCGTTACTGGAATCCGAATCCAAACACAAACATGCAAGCAGGTACCACAAGAATACTCAACAAAGCCTTTTTTGAACTACAGCATCTGTGGGAGTATTTAGATCGGGTCCGCAACACCAAACGTCGATTATGTTTCACGTCTTCCGCCTTCATTTTCAATACAAGTGCAGGCATTCAATTTATATAGGTGGGTTGATGACTTATCAGCATTTAACTTCACTTTTTAGAAGCTTTTAAAGGCTGAAAGCGATGTGATATCAGTGTCTCGACGCCTACGTGCTGCTTCAAAACGAACGTTATCACGAAATGCGCATTTTGTATAAATATGCAGATTCGCTTTTTTTTTTAAGTTTCTTTGCTCTTTACCATGGCAAACTTCCAATTCTATTCATAGATTTTGTTTAGGGCCTTAGCTCCCGAGTCAAACTCTTGCACTCGTAGCTTGTTAAATACAAACCTAAATAGTGGCCGCATAGCAATTTCTGCCCTTTTCGGCTGTGCTGAATGCATTGAAGCAGACTTGCCACTCTCCACATCGCATCTTTCATTTTGTCTCCAATTTGCCTTGATAATTTCCTGTGGAAAAACTGACAATTCTCTTGCCTATGAAAAAGCACTGCGCTGGCCGGTGCAGATTAGTCTTTTTTTTCTTTTTTGCAAATAGCAGCTATTGGAAATAAGCATAGGTGGGTTGCTCAGAATGCTACACAGCACTCTGCTAAAGATTGAATAAATGAGTCATTTCTTTCAGGTCCAAATGGGCCCAAATGGATCTGTGCAACCACCTCTTGGAGAAATGATTCTGGGCTTGTTTGTCCCACAGAGGTAATGGCTTAGTCACACAAACAGGCTTCCTTATGGTGTTATTTGGCCCTCCTTAGACATTAACTTGCCACAACAGATTTGTTGTACTCGTAAGAGCCATAAATTTGTGGTTTTGTTTAAAGTTGTCAAAAGCAACACCATTCGCCGCAGTGATGACTTTATAAAGGTTATGCGACTTGCCTTTGTGTTTGTGTTTCTATCTTCATTAAGACTGACTAATGCACAGGAATGTGAATGTTGACTTTTCTTGTATTGATGTGATGCAGATTGTATTGGATTTTGACTATGTTTTAAGATCAATCCTGGGGTTTTGTATCGACTCGTATAGATGTCTCATATGAGGTTCCTAAGCAAAAAGTCATGCGCTTTTCCTTCCATGTAATAATTTACAATAAGCAACCTTATTTATTCATTCATTTATTTAAAACCAGGTTTTAATTTGGCCTTTGGCGTAAAATGACCTCTCTCTTAATGTTAATATTCACTCCTCCTTCGCTTTTGGCCTGTAGCAGGTGCTAAGATGTTCTCATGTGCAGACAGACAGGCAGTTGAAGGCGGTGTGGTGAGAAATATAGCACAGAGGAGCTGCTTGAGAAAAGTTACTCACGACTCCAATACTTCATTTTTAGTGAGTGGACACAATCTTCTACAGATTAGCTCACTTCCAGAATAATATTTCCTGATACTTGACTCACCCGTATGTTATCCAAGATGTTCATGTCTGTCTTTCTTTTTTTTAGTTGAAAAGAAATTAGGTTTTCGAGGAAAACATTCCAGAATTTTTGTCCGTAAAGTGGACTGGAATCATTGGCTTTACACCAATGGTCTCATCTAGTGAAACGATCGGTCAAATAAAAATGTATATACATTTTAACCACAAATGCTTGTCTTGCTCTAGCTCTGTGATGCACGTCCACAACTTTATGCTTATGTATTCACGTTGGTCATGCGTTGACAGATGTAACCAACTCTATCTGATTTTCTTCTGCAACTTTTAAAAATTATCCAAGCTTTTTTTTTTTGTTTTTTTGTCAAGGCCATTTAACGTTTTTTTTTGCTGTTTATTTTGTAAACAAGATGTACATTGCAGAGCTAGTGCAAGGTGAACATTTTTTCACCTTATTTCCTTTTGACTGAAGAAAAAAAGACTTCATGAACTTCTGTCATCTTGGATGATACTGAGGTGAGAAAATTAAAACCGATGTGCACTTAAATTGAATCTTATAGCTAATTGAGTGTCATTCTAGACAAGCAAGAATTTGTAATTATTTTCTTTTTCTAAAATTAGATTTGTAGGAACACACTGATTTAGAAGAACAGGATATGCTTTTTAAATCTTGAATATTTGCAGATTCTGAGACATCACTGCTTGCAATTATCTTGTTAAAGCTTTCTCATTAACATATATTTTTTCTTGATTGACAGTTATGGCCTAAACCTTCAAAACAGAGTGCAGATAGTTCAGGATGTATTTAGGTTGTTATTGATTGCTAATGGCATGTGATTGAGAATAAATGTCAATTATGATGTCATTTTGAACTCGCTATCTGACGTGGACGTCTAAATGCCACTTAGTATTGACCGAGAGGCTGTTTTCCAGATAAAGGCTTTCATGTTACGGCACTTTAATCCAACCTCCAAGTGCATAGCGATGGGATTTAGCTCACATTACATAGATGTAATCAAGAAAAAGAATCTAAAATGACTGACACACCAGCCACGTACGCGCTGTGATGTTTTGGGAGTGACAATCGCATTATAATGCAGAAGCGAATCACCCCGAGTTATCGTTCCGTTTGTGCGTAATGCTGGAATCACTACTGGGATTGGTACGGCTGATATGCTCATAACTTTAGCAGGGGTTTGGCATCTTGCAATTGAACAAATCATTTCATGTTTTCGATGAAAGAACTTTTTAGTGTTCTGTCAATAAACTGTAATTTAATGATGCTTTGCTTGATTTTATCAGTGTATGGATTGAAAGTGCAACATGACATAAACAGGCGTTTGAAGATCTCGGTGAGTAATATCTTAACAGACATCAGCGACACATGTGAATGCATACGAGATGAAACAATGGCAGGTTTTGATCATATGCGTCTGTCAGATTAACATGCCAAAAGGAAACGCGCTCAGATTGTGTCAGAAATGCATAGGGCTTTTTATTTTGTTTTCACTTTTACATTTTTTTTTAAGTGAAGTAGTATGTCTACGTATAGTTTATTTATCAAAAATTTGCACATCATACAGTATGTTCCATGTTTACGACGTTTACGTTTTTCAATTTTTTTTTTCAAGTTGTGAAAAACCTAGGCTTGTTGAATCGGCGCCTTTTCAAATTTGCGCCAATTATGCACTGCAGTTCAGAAACGCCATCCTGCTGAACCTCATATTCCTTGTCTCTGCAGAAACGCAGGCCCGTGGCTCCACATCAGCTCCTTTAATTTCACCGCTGCCACAGAACAGCCAGGTGGTCTATAATAAATATGACTCCATACATCATTTGCAGCACATTACAGATGAAGAATGAAAGCAGAATTCATTGCTTCAGGCAAGACCGTGCCTTGACCTTTTCCCAGGGCAAAAGCAGGGAACTTTTGAAAAGCGTCGTTCCTCCATTGACTGCCTACACACCAAGGGGAATACGCAATACCATCATGATCTTCTGCTGACCTCAACGCCCCCATCGGTTCTAAAACTTCCCATTTGTCTATGCTTTCGATTATTCGCCTGTGGTAAACGGCCCATTGCCTGCTTACTGCCAAAAGTCTGCATGTAATTCACCAACCTATGTAGTTATCTACTAAGGATCGTAATTAGTGTATAATGGCTCAACCTTTTCCTGATAGGTCATGCAACTCAATTAACAGACTGCTTTTACTTTAATTTAGATAAGGAAGCGAATTAGGCTAGCAGTGAGTTTGTGATACTAGATGCATTTAAAGGGCACGGGAAGGCTTGATGCCCGGGCTGTCAGTGTATATTGGGGATGTATGGAGACTGATTAGGCCATGCGGTTGAAGCTAATGCGTGCTGGATGCTATCAGCGAGGTTCAGTCAGACGGCATCAGCAGGGCCATACGTCAGCCAAGGAGAGCACTCTGCACTGCACTATTCACCCAGGTGTCGGACAAAGGCATCTGTAAAACAAATCGCCCATCTCGCCAAAGAATGATGCAGGGAGAGAGAGCGAGAGAGAGAGAGGAAGCCATAAAGAAGTCCCTTATTCTCAAACGCTTCTTTGCCAAATGATAGGCATTGCAAAAGCTTTCGCATACAGCCGTAAGACTCGTTTATTCTCCATGGGCCGCTTAGTTTGTGTGGATTTTGATATATAAACAGACTCGGCAGTTGTGCTCCGAGTCTGTTTGTGCATCTGTGACAAAAACTCGCGGAGCACGCGCTAGTGTATAAATCTTCATATCGCGGGCCTGAGATTATGCTGAATCTGGCCGGCTTTGGCTCGCGAAACGCGAATCACTTGATGAATAAATCAATAAACGGGTTGATGAAATAAATAAAAACAAAGCCTGTCATAATGTGGAAGATTCACAAACCGTGCCTGTGCGAAGTTCTGCATTGTGGCCCTAATTAATTGATTAAAACAAATAGTAATGAGGAAATGAACGCTTAAAAGGGGGTTCAGTTCACCGTTTGTTTGCTATCCGGTCGTGCGCAGATCGGCAAAAAGGCAACAGAAAAATGCACAATTAATCATTCTAATGTTGCCCTGAAAATCCAAATTATGCAATTTTGTGATTATCTCTAGAAAGGATAATTGTGGCATCCAGGACAGATGTGAATTTAATTACAGATATGAAATGGGAACCTATAGTCTAAATCTGTTGTTTATGGGGAATCGTAAACCTCCCAACAGGAGGTATATTATGGTTGACGTACTGAGATGATTTGCACATACTTCAGCATTCTAATGAACTAGCATTCTGGGCATGTGCATGTTTATTTGCATAATAAATGCATGTAAGAAGACGCTTAGCCTTTTGTGGTTTAATTCCATTATACAATTGATTTGTATCACTTTGTTTGGCTTTAAAACTTTCTGGATTATGGGATGTTTCAAACAAAGATCCAAGCCTACTCCATTAACCTACACACATATAATTTTTCTGGTCATTTGTTATTTGGTCATTTAATTAGTATTTAAGTCTACAGCTAGTAGTTTGTTTATAAAGCCATGCATTGCTGGTGGTTGTAAAGTGGTTGTAGTCTATACATCTATTTTGATAATGATACATTTTTTTTTTAAAGTCCCGTAATCCAATGGAAAATATAAATAACATCTTTATGGTATGACATACTATTTTTCACACACTGTTTAAATGCGTGTTTATTTATTTCTGACTGTTTTACAAAGGGGGTCTATTGCAAGGATAATCTTTATTTTGGCATTAAAATGTGCTATGAGAGATTGCGAAATATATATATGAGAAGATTAGAGCGCTGCGGTAAACTCCCAGGGAGTCGCTGTCACGCTAGCGCACTGTAAATAGCTGTCAGTGCTAACATTAGGAGCTTCATATGTTCACGGACTCCTCAAGGACCCAGATTTGTCACCGTGGCAGATTTCAGCACCAGCACCAGCCATTCTTTCTGTGGGCTCAGATCTTCACTCTCTCAGTGATGGATCTAGCCGTATATGTTTGAAAGGAAAACGGCCACAGCTTGTGCTTTTACCGGGCTGCCATTAGCTCAGAGGCTAACAAATGGCAGACACATGTTGAACGATGAGAGAGGCTGAGCATTTACTTTTGACAAATACGCTTTTAAAATAAGCTTTGCCTCAGTCAGTAGGCGAACCTCGGTTAGCGTGCCAACACAAACTATTTGTATTCTTCCCGTGTCCTCTGCTCCCCTCCACCAAATCTGTTTAGGGATTATGCCAAGGCGGTAGTTGCGTTTTTGCTCTCTCAATGGCCTCAAACCCTGGCAACCCACAATCAGAGGTTCTTCTCTCTTGTTTTAGAGTGCTTTTCAAATATTTAAATGGAGTATCCTGATGTTATTTTGTTGTTAAGGCTCTCTGTTGACCAGTTCTTTGGTGGCGCACTAGAATTCTTTTGTTTGCCTGGTCTGTCTGGACTATTCCTTCACCTTTTGAAATTTAATTACTACCTTTTTGTTGTTGTTGTTGTTTTATAGTGCCAACCCCAGACCATCAGTTTTTGTCTGGATAAATGTTTACACGGTCACTGTTTATATTTGATGTACGTCTTAGACTGTAGGTTGTCCACTTTGTTTGGTAGAGGTTTCAGAAAATTTTACCGTAAATGCGCAAAAATTAGCCTTATATTACATTAGTGAGAATTACATTACAAAATTATATTATAAAGATGTGAAAATTGTTTCATACATAATAATAAAATAATAATTTGTGTGTGCGTCACATTTCACATTGTACAGTATATGTATGCATGTGTGCTTGTGTATGAAGAGTTTATTTGCAACAAAAAAAAACAAACAAACGATAAGCACCACTTTTTAAAAAAAACGTTTTTGAAGAACGTTTGAAAAAAAACATTCTTTCAGTGAAGAATTTGGTAAATTATCTGTATTTAAGTTATTATTACTTAATCAAAACAATCTAACTGCAGTTTGATTTTACATGGAATGCACAATAAGCAAACATGATTTCTAAAAAGATAAAACCAGTATTGTTTTTGTTAGTGAAATCTTCATATACAGTGTGTATATATATATACAATTGTGCATTCATATAACAGAAATAAAACAGTTGTGCATCATTTAGGAAACAACACACAGTATTAAGATTCAAAGGGTATGTAACGATCAGTGTTATATGGGTAGTTTCTGTTGTCATTATGATTTAAAAAGAGTAAACACACTTGATTGATAATAAACGGCTTCAGACAAAAACTAACCATGAGTGAAAGAAAAGTTTTTGCGTTATCATTCATATTCTCAATCAATCAATCACTTTTATTTATATAGCGCTTTTAACAATACAGATTGGATTACAAAGTAATCCTGAACTGAACATTATTAAGTAGGAGAACAGAGTGTATTTATTTTTTTAAATGCAGAGACGGTCTCTGTAGTCAAGACGACGATAGTCACTAGAAATCAAGTGCCCCCACCTTTAAAAAAAAAAAATGTAAAAAAATGGCCAAGAACTCATACATTGTGCCAGGTTATGTAAACTTGTGAGCATACGTGTGTGTATATATATATATATATATATATATGATTACTGTAGGCTAATTATTTTATATTAATATCTATTATTACTGTTATTTGTAGTATTTTTTTTTTTTTTTACGGTTTAATATATTTGTTCCTAGACCACTGCTTTTCCTGAGTCTAGACAAATGTTTAACCTGTTTAACAGTAAACACATCCATGAGCCATTCTGCTTTCAGACTTTGAGTGCCGTTCATTGACAGAGACTGAGTGAGAGTCAATATTTTTCCCCTCTCTTTCTGCCGGTTCCTTTTAGAAATAGCTGAATTGGTCACAAGCCAAGAAGACTCTGTATTCCCAATCTGTGCTGCAGTTATGTGAAATGTTCTGCTACACATTGAGAGTAGTCTTCCATGTGTTATTTTAAGCACAGTATTATGCGAGGGAACAAATTGTGCTAAGCACCAGTCATCTGGGGTGTAGTGCAAAATTCAGATGAGGAAGAAAAAAGGGACAGCGTGTAAGTGTTACGTGCGAGGCCCCCTACTGACCGGGATGGCGGTATGAAGTCTGTGCTGCAGGCGGTGACACTGGGTGTTCGCCTGCGCAGCCACAGGAGGTCCAGTTTTAGTCACATTGGCAGCGCAAACTTCACAGCACTCACATCAAATGCAGAAAACATAGGGTATAAAGTTGGAGAAGATTTTAAATAGCAAGTTGTTGAAACATTTCTTGTCAACCCCACTTGCCAGAGCATGGGCCTTGTTTAGAGATTTGTTGCTTCTCAGTTTGTAGATTGATAATAGGGATTATAATCATTTTCTTTGTTATACTATAAATAAAATATTTATATGTATTGAATATATATGTAGCTATATTATTGTACATAATGCTATATGTTGTTTATAATTTAGTGCATAAAATGTGACACACACACACCCCCCGTACCCATTTAGTTTTAGTTTTATTAAAATAAAAAACGACAAAAACTGTAACACAACTCTGAACTCATTATTATTGTGTATACATAAATAAACACACATTCAGTATATTTATAAAAAACATTTATTAAGTATATACATGTATATATTTACATTTTTAATACATGCATTTTTTTCTTATATATATATATATATATATATATGCATGTGTTTCTCTTTATACATACATAATAAATATACACAGTACCCTCTCATACTTTACGTAAACAAAAACCATGTGCATATTTGAAACATTGAGAGTGAACTTTTTATAGAGAGCAACTCTGACCTCAAACACCATAGTAAACATAACTGCTTCTGGAGACTTTCTGTTCTTCAGGCGGGGGCTTAATTCCACAATCTAAAGCATAACCACCACTCATTTCAGCCACACTTTGCTGCCCTTATCCCCAAAGGGTGAAGCTGTTATTAATATTATTTTATTTTTGTTAGCTTGCACAGTTGCCATAAATTACCCATCATTGACATGACAGCTGCTCGGTGAAAAAAAAATAAATTGTGTTTCAGCACTAAGAAATGTCTCTTTCTGTGCTGAGCAGAGAGATAAGCTTGTCCCAGAGGGAGTGGATGTGTGTGAGAGGGATGGAGAGAGAGGAAGAAAGCATGAGACAGACTGAGAGAGAGGTAATATTGGGAGATAAAGAACATTTCAGAGACCTGTTCCCTTATTATCGGCCAGAGCTTGTCCCCTCTCTCCAATTTGCAGTAAGGTGTCATTAACGGGCTACATTATCCCACCCCGTCCTGATGCCTGTCAAGAAATCATCAGCCCCAGAAAGCAAATGAGAACACACACATGACATATGTGTATGCTTGTCATGACATATGTGTGGGTTCTTTTTCTTCATTTCTTTTGTGTCTCTCTTCTCTCATTTGTATATTTTCCCATGCAACCTTGTCTCTCTGCATGTGCATGCGCTCTCTCCCTCTGATCTGAGGTAGTGTTTGGGGACATCTCTGCCGGGCCATCTAATCTTGTCTGTAGTCTTCTGTTCGATTTCCATAATTCATAGTGGGCCGTTACTTTCAATGAATCTAAATGAATACATGATCACAGTCAACAGATGCTCGCAATGCACTTTATTGTAAACATCTCTTCCTTCCTATCTCTTCCTGGCAAATGTTTCTATGCTTTGCATTTCTTTTGGTTGTATCTTTTAGGTTTTTTTTGTATTCTTTTATTCTTTTTTTTTTAACATTATAATTAAAATCCATTTAATGTGTTTGTTTACAAAATATATTTTTATACACTGTGTATATTTATTATGTATATGTAAATACGTACACATGCATGGATATATTTAAGAAAAATATGTTAAGTTTCTAAATTAAATATAAGTATTTATAATATAATACAAGTATAAAAATATAAGTGTATTCATGTAAATATATATTTGCATTTTTTTAATTAATTTCTTTGCTTTTTTATTTCTATTAAATGTTATTGTGGTATATTTACATTACAAATAAAATTTGTTTTAAATATATTTACGAAAATACTCTCTCTCTCTCTCTCTCTATGAAATAACCTAGAATGTTTATTTTGAAGTTAGCTTTTTAATGCACAAACTAAAAGCATGACTGATTAAATCTAAATCAGATGTATGTCACTGAGCCAGGTCTTTTTCAATGAATTTTTAATGGCTCAAATCAGCCTCAGATTGAATTATTGGCTAGAAATGATTTACTGAGTCGCTTAATCTCTCAGACCAAACCGATTTACCTTGTGACTTGTGACTATATATTAAAAGTTGTCTAACATTAAATTACAGAACATCTGGTTTCAACAAAAGTAACAAAATGGTTAAAGAATCACTTTAAAGCAGAGTCATTAAATGCCTAATGATTCCCATACCTACATATAAATCATTTTTACATTTAGAACATTGGAATGTTTTGACAGATTTAGCTCACTTCTGTGACATTTTCGTCCCCAAAGTATAGCTAAGTAAACCCACACACATTCAGTCTCGAGCATGCACATATATTTTGCCATTTTTCAACTCACTATAGCAACTGCATTTGTCTATTGTGCTAAGGTAGTTTAAAAAGTCTCTCCACGTTTTAAGCAAGTATAGATTGTTCCTTGCCAGAATGTCTCTTATAGAGCCTGATAATGAACGTTCCCTGTGTCCCAAATTTAGGTCCTTATGAATAAAAGTAGACATTATGTTTGACATAGTTACCATTTGTGTGGTTGCCAGGCATAAACACAGTTTGAGAGAGAGCTGTTGAGCCACTTTATTAGCTTTTAGCTTCAGCGTTAGAAAAGGACGACTTGTGAAGTCACTTTTTTTGGCTCCACCGAGTTTCCAAGAGAGAGACGCCAATGAAATGTCAGCAATAATCTACAGAATTTATCGACTCTGGAGTTAGCAATTCATTATATGCGAGGAACTCTTGTCCTTCAATAACTTCATATTAATAATTGTGAAAAATAAATCATGCCGTACCGCCAGAGGTCACACGTGCTGCCAAACGGAGAACAAAAAATGGGAGCGCGTAATAAATGGCAAAGAAAATACTTAGATAATACGATCATATTAAACTCCGAGGCCATCCATCAGAGACGTGCTATTCGCACGCAGCAGAGCTTTTTATGTGCACGGATTTCCTTTATGTGATTATTCACGTCGTAACAAAGCAGCTTCACGGGGTACTACGCGCTCCGGCTTATCTTTGATCTCTGGCTTTGGACGGGACGCTTCGGAGGTGGTCTTCAGTCATAAAAGATGTGCTTTCGACATCATTTGTATTCATGCGTGGTCAGAGTCAGAAGACATGATATGTCTGTCGCTTGTGAAATCAGAGCAATCCGTCTGGAAGTTTGCAGGGGGAAATGAATAGAATTGATCAGAATGGCATTTGAGGGGAGCTTGAGTTTCCTCAGCTGCTGAGGGCTGATATCCTAAACACGCGTGTGAGTCTGATCCTGTCTGTTTGACTCAGAGGAAAACTCGGATCAGATTTCATGCTTTGTCTTTCATTTCTCGACGGGCTTTACTCTTATCACATGAAGTTCTATTTCGCCTTTCACTTTCATGTGAGTATTTAGTCTCTCTCTCTCTCTCTCTCTCTCTCTCTCTCTTTCTCTTTCTCTCTGTGCGTGTCTGTCTTTCACCAGAGCTCAGTCTCCAGATTAAAATGTTTAGAGGTGTGAGCTTTAATGTCACTTCGTCTGAAAACATTACAGCTCTAATAGGCATATTTGACTGTCTAGGATGGATGAGATTGAATATCGATTATTTTGGAAACTATATCAGCTAACTGCCCTTTGCTAAATTACAATTATAGATGAATTTCAAAAGCATCTTCAAAGTTAGTCACACTAGATGTGCTGCCAATTAAAAATGTGTCAGTTATAACAGGAGTCTGACAATTAAAACTTAAATACGTGAGTTTTCTCAAGCAGAGCGGTCGGTGCCTTAATTGCAGACCCTCTGATAGCATTAATTGCTCTTTAATAGTTTTTCTTCATATTATTTACCTCAAAAGTGCTTTTCCATGTACATCTTACACCAATTATGTTTAATAATGTTCCGTGTCGTGTAAACACCTTAAACGGTAAATCCCTATTTCTGCCTGTCAACTCTTTAAGCAGTTTCTGGGAGTAGTTCACCCCCCAAAAATCAGTTCCAAACCTGCATGATTTTCTCTCTTGTATGAAACACAACTAAAAGGTATTTTGAAAAATCAATAAGGTTTCAAAACAATGTAACTGTCTTTTTACGGGCAGAGATGTTCTTCAGAGCATCTTCTTTTGTGTTCCACATAAAATATTTTGGAGTGATGCAGAGTAAATGATGACAGCGTTTTCATTTCTGGTTGAAATATCCCTTTAAATGCACAATATTGCCTTCCATTAAGCATTGCGGGTTGTCTGTAATGGTATGGGCAGCCGTCTGTTGGGAGTCATTAGGTCCAATCATTGCACTGTATGGCCCTGTAACGGCCAATAATACGAGGTCATTTGACAGCATCAAGTGCACTCTAGGGTCCAAACGCTGTTCCCCGGTGATCTTCCCATATTCCAGGATGATAATGTGGCTGCATGCTGCAAAATATATTCATTTTGAATCCAAGATTGAAGTCAAACACCTTTCACGGCTTTCCTAATGACCTGATGTGAACACTGAACCATTATGAATGTTTTAGTCTCCCTCTCTCAAATAACTAAAGTTTTTTTTTTTTTTTTCCTTCTTGAAGAAAAGTCTTCATTCCATTACACGCAGATATTATTACCGCTGAGAAATAGCATTTGAGATGAATGGGAATGCTGACGGATAGCTTTTGCTCTGGCTTGGATCATCATGGAAATTCTGCCTCTTTAGATCATGTTGAAAATCACTGCAGAGCCCAGAATTACTCCAAGACTTGAAGGTTCATTAACTTGTGTTGAAGAAAACTTCATGCGCATTGTCAGGTTCAGTATTATGGAACGGGTTAATATTTTAGTGGCCATTTTTTGAAGTTCAATTACCTTTTAAATTCTCTGTGCAAGCACAGGAAAAAGAGTGCTGTGGCACTCTATTGTTTTGCATTAGCATAGCTTGGCTATAATTAGGCCCGAGCAGGTGCTCAGGTGCTGCTTTGTCTTGTTCTTGTTAAGTATTATATTATGTGCCTTTTTAAAAGGAATCTCTGGTGTACTTGCCTTGCTTCTTTGTCACGCTAATTAAACTGCTGAAGTCAGACTCCTCAAAGCTCAGCCAGGCCTGCGTGTGGAGGAGGATGCGGATTTCAGGTGAACAAGTTGACAAGTCGCAAGAGGATCCCTCTGGTTTTCATTTGGTGTAGTTGCAAAGAAAGAATAATATGAAGCACATTCTCCAGACATAATTAGCTAATTATTGGGATGGTTTTCTCACGCTAACTTGGGCACACTTGTATATATGCGGCAAAAAAGATACAGTTGTGTTTAATGTTTAGGGTTTTAGAACATTTCTGCAGATGAATGTGTCATTTCTTGGGCATTTTGTTGCTGGAATTTGAGAGCCACGTTGGAAAGAAATGTGTGTGAGTTCAGCTAAATTTCTTTTTATCTCTGGGGAAGCTGGGTAATTAGATAAGGGATTAAAATGTTAATATAAATTGTTTCATGACTTTCCTCTTTTTCCAAGAGGCCTCTTCTATTTTTTATTTTTTTTGCCATTCCAAAAGGTTCAAGGATTGTCATTCATTTAGTTTCGTTTCATTTTTTGAGTGTGTCTGTGTGTGTCCAGAATTTGTGTGCGCTTCAGTTATCTTGCTATGTGCAATAGTGCTTAAAACCTTTTTGTGTGTGTATGTGTGTTTACAGTAAAACAAGATTTTCTAAAACCCTTTAGTTCTGATTACTCGCATCAAAAAAACACTGTTCACATAAAATGTGTGTACTGTGTATATTTATTATGAAAATACTCACAAGCATTTACGTATTTAAGAAAAACGTTGTTTAAATATTTAATATGTTTGTATATAAAATAAATATAGACACGTAGATATGTTCATAAAAGATACTGTATGTATTTGTATTTATGTACTGTATACATAATAAATATACACAGTACACACACTTCTATTATGTGAGCAAAAACTTTTTACTTAGAATTCGATTAATCGATATTAATCATATGACGGCACCAAAACCCTTAAATTGTCTGTCTGTCTTGTTTTTTAAAAAGAAACACAAATAATTTAAATTAATAATTTAATAAGATTTGCTGCCTACATTTTGGGCAGGAATTGAAAATAGAGACATGAACTTGGAAGCTTCCTGCTTCTGTAGTATCGTTAATTCTATGTTTGTGTACTTTGTCACAGATGAAGTGGATTAGATGCAATATTTGTCAAATACACAGATGCTCTGGACATTTTAATGTAGCAACATAAATACTTTTCATTTAATGATTTATGTGATTTGCCTGTATATGCAAGAATTAAGTGTAGCATAAGCAATTTCTAGTTTTTACTGTTTTACCCTAACCCCTAACCATAACCCTGTAATAAAAATGTGAGCATTTGCAAAACTGAATGTGTCAGAATAAACAGAAAACACGTAATTGTTGACGTCTGTAAGTCTGGTGAATGGTGAAGCAGCTGTATTTTCATCAAACCTGCACAGAATGTAGCATTTGACTGCTTTTGGATTATTCTTACAGTATTTTAATAATGTTTTAATCACATACAGTACACATATCAGTCACCGATCTGCTGAACATGCCCAACGCCTCGATTTCTTACTGTACATTGCTACCAAGTGATGTCATTTACTGAATGTGTAAAGGATATACAGTATATTATTATTTGTAAAAAATAAAAAATAATAATGTATGGTATTGGGAACAAAAAAACCTGTAATGGTTTTGTTGTTGTTGTTGTGTGTAGGTCAGATAATTGACTAGCTTAAGATGCCACGCTTCCTATGTTAAACATTTCCATTCAGGGGAAGTTTCGCATGAACCTACAGACCCAAGCTAAGTAAAATGTCATGCTTTATTAGCACTGTGTATCACACTCAAATCAACAACAGTCCCCCAGTAACACACGGCTGTAAATCTGGTCTTTCATTTCTCGTGCCTTTAGAGGGCAGCCTGTGATCTTCTCTGTTAGGCAAATGACCCTGTATTGTTTCACTGTCTCGCTTTAAGTTACTCTAAAGGAAAGTTGGGCTCCTAATGACAACCATAAGAAAAGGAATCATTTACGTCTGCATTTACGTTCACGACATGCACTTTCTTTGCAAAGTGCATATTGTGCAAGTGGCAATTACCAGAGTGGGTACTGAACAATCACAATCATTTCCATTTTCGCAACAAGCCCTTGTTTGAAACGTCCATTACCGTATATATATATATATATATATATATATATATAAATAACTTTTTTTTTTAAAGTAAAGTTTGTGCCGTTTTTCGGCTTAACCTGGGGCATTGAATCAATGGAAAATAAGCCCTCATTCCTTTCAAGGAACATTCGAGAGTCTCTGGATATTGATTGGACATATCTAGACAAGAAACTAGATAAAACATATTGGTTCCTGTCTGCGTGTGCAAGGAGAGAAGATAGTATAGTCTTTTTATAGTTGCTCACTAATCTTTTCTTTAATATATGTCTTTTTGTCTTGTGCATTTTTCTTCTTTTATCGCACTTGTGTGTGTGTGTGTGTGTGTGCGTGAGAGACTGAACTAAAGGTAGAATGAAAGGGAAAGAAAACGCTGCATTAACCTTAAACTCTGACTGTCTTTCTTGGATACTGAAACAAGTACCGCCGTGTCACTTGCAGGTTAGGTTGCAAGGTTGTGGAGGTTTGCTTACCTGGATTTGTTTGACACCTTGCAACCTCTTGCAGGCCTTTCGTGCTGAGACAGGAGACTATAAATGAGATAAACGATAAAAAGCAAATCAAATCTGAAATTTGGAGACATCTGTTTCACAGCACAGAAGTACTTATTAAAAGACTTCGCACCTTAACAGCGGCACTCACTTTGACAGTTGAGCAAATGAACTGCCATATATATTCAAGGCCAAGATCGCTGCTGACATGACTGTTTTACATGTCGTACTGTCGTTTTAGATTCACCGTTTCTTCGGGTTGACCATTCATGGGTTTTTGGAGGTATTAGATTAGTCTAGTTGAACAAATGAGTGTGATGGTATATTTGGATTTTCTCAGGGAGAGTTAGTGAAAATCTGGTGTGAATGTGTGCTTAAAGTGACAGCTGAAAGGTGCCGAAGGCTCCTTTTGATCAGATACTTAAAGATGTGTTGGCTTCTATAGTCTTCTATGAATCGCTATTGGATACGAGTAGTTTTCAATAGAATTTTTATACAGGTCTTATAAAGATCAAGGCAAAGTGTTTTTTTCTTTATAAGAATTCATCAAGCTGTTAAAATATGCTGTAGCTTTTGAAGATTTTTTGAAATTGAACTTACATTTAAACATTACTACTCTAAACATCACTTTATCAATACTAACTGGGTTTTTTTGGAAAGAGGACTGCGCCTGATCTGCACATCCAGATTTTTAACAGTGTCCCTGTTACTTTAAAAGCTTTTGTGACACATTTCATCAGTAGGCTTTTACTGAAATACTATAATAGCAAATAAATAAATGCCTTTTTTGGTGCAAAATAAAGTAATTTCATAACAGTTTAGGTCTCATAATGTATGACATCCTATTTATTAGACACCATACAAAATAGTACGATAGATGCCCCCAATCGATTTACGTTTACACATATAAGTAATACCGTAATACTGACCACTTCCATTGTTTACAAATAACAGTTAATAGCTGATTTGTATGTTGAGCAGGCCAATTACCGCAGTAATTACAGATTGTACCTTTTAACACATTCAAATGAGCTTAATGAGCGAATTGGTTTTGATGGGTAAATCAAAACCGTTCTTCAACATTATGGTTGTGCACTGCTTTAGAGAGAAAGAGAAAGACAGACCCCTGGTAAGTACAAAAAAAGCAAACCCATTACTACATTTAATTCGTTCTCTCTCTTAATTTGCATATCTTGGCTATTTTAAATCAGCCCTGCATGAAGCCAGTTGGACGTTTGGAAAAGTTTGTCTTTTCTGTTCACATTACCCCAGAATCCTTCCTGAATGCTTGCAATGTTATTAATCCATCAAAATCTAGTATTTTATGACATAACAACAAAAGATTTGATTGGTTTTGTGTAAGAGAAATGTGTATGTATTTTTCATTTACTGGTATTGTTTTAAATCCCAACCATTCCTTTTTTTATTTTGACATAATATAGTTTGCTGTATGTCTATAATGCAACACTGGCCCAAGTAAAATTTCTCTAAAGTCACCTGAAACACTCAGAGCCTGGCTTGGGCCTATGAAAATTCGCTATATGTTGCTTGCTTAGACGCTATATGCTCATATAGCCATGATTTATCATTTAAAGCATCTAGAACTTGAAATGTCCAACTGGTGACAGTTTGACCCAGGAATGCTTCTCTTGAGATGAAAGGTTTTTGGTTTTAGTAAGGTGACACTTTTTTGACACAAACTGTACCTTGTGCATGATGGAGCGAAAATAGGATATTTTCTGATTGTGGCTCATGGCTGAGGTGAGTGTAGCCTGCAATGGGAACTGAGTGTGTTTTTTTTTGTTTGGGGGAAGAGAAGAGAGGTTGTGGCTGGAAATATTTTCACTAAACCTGGACTCAAGGCAGAGCAAATATTTGTTGTCTGGTGGTAAACAGGCATCAGTCAGGGTCTCAGACAATACCATTTCCTGTCTAGACTGTGCTTTCTATGTACCAATACCTGTTATCAATCACTAGGAGCATTACAAAAAACAACCTAGTGCTCACCAGATTAACACTTTCAATAATTTTTGTACAAATTCCAGTGGGAGTGATATTTATTTTTAAGATGAAGTACATTGATTATTGCAGATTTTTTGATTAAATGTAATGGTTTATCAATAATGTTGACCCTGGTCTACAGTAGATTAAGTACAGTAGTTATAATATATAAAGGTTATGTAATTTTAAAATATTGTAGCTTCGCAGTAAACCGTATGCATCCCGTCATAATAGCTTTAATTAAATGAATGAACTTTATTGCATTATATAGCGCTTAAGAGATCATTAGACACGCAGTGCTGCTGAAAATGTCTTGCCTGAAGGATCCCGGAAGTGCAAATGCCTGTTTTGTGACCTCACTGTAATTTCATCTGTAGATGATAAATGAAATTGAGAAAATTAATTTCCTTCAAAGCGTAGGGCCATAGCAACACTTTGTAACCGCCACCGTCGCCATGGTTATGTTGTTAAGTTACTGGCACACGGAATGGCTTAATAATCTGTATAGTAATATTAATAAAATTAATTTCTGAAGACATTGTAAAGAGGTGATGACATCATAAAACGCATTACAGCCACCGTTCATCATTGTGATTTTAAATTATGCCGAGTGATTGCTCTATGATGCGTTGCTTGAGGGACAAAGAACTGATAAAGGAGTTTAATTGGCTTGGAAAGGGCCGGCGAAGTAAGAATGGCCGATGAAGAGAGACCTTAGGTGACCTTTCTCGACCATTGTATGCGACCAGACCCGTATTTACAGTCTGACAACGATTTATTCTAATTTAGCTGATTGAGTCTTCATGTTTGGTTCTGGTTATCAGAAGATTTCTTTTCTGAAGTCAAATGCCAGTGCTGTGTTGTGTGCATCAGATCAGAGAAAGGAAGTAGCTGATGGGCAGCATTTATTGGCTGATGCTGTACGCATCTGGGTCTGATTGATCTCTTCGGAGCTTTGAGTTGTGGTTTTGATTGGCCAGTGTTCAACTGTTGTCAAACCCTGTTGATTTACTCAACATGGCAGTTTTTGGAGAGACACAAGCCTTTTATTCTTGGCATCACAAACAACCGTGTCTTTTCATGTAGTGTATTTAAATGAATTTGTTCACTTCAATTAATTATTCACGGTTTGGGAATGTTATGCATCTATCACTGACGGCGCTTGCATGACAATGTCATTGTAGTATTTATTTTATTGAGCTGACACATTTCTGTGGCACTGACAGAAATACCCCGCTCACACGAGTATGTTCAGGGATTAGAATCTGCATTATCAGATCGCACACAAGATCATATCCATTAGATATTGGTTGTGTGTAATATCGGATTTCAAATTCAAATGTTAACCATTATGTGGTGTTTACTTCATTTGTGCATTGATCCATGAGGAGCCCGTTAAGCACAGACGGGCAGTTGTTTTTCTTCTTTGTATGTGTGTGTGCGTGCATATGAAATAAGTGCAAAGAGAGTGATGAATATATTAAACTCTATAACAACATAAGCGTGGGAAGCTCATCAATCAGCCTTACAGAATGACTTTAATTTGAAGCTTTGCATGGCTGGAATTTGCTCTCATGAATAAAGGATTTAACTTTGTCATGAGCTGGAACGTGTGTTAACGGAACGTGCAAACGTCCCACGCAGTTTGTCCGTTTAGAATGTAAAGGCACCCTCCTCCGAGCCAGCTGTTTAAGACTTCCCAGTCACACATGGGCAGCTTACATTGACCTGGAATTTTACGGTCTTGAAGGAAAAAAGCTGTTTATTTTTTCTCTTGAATAAGATGGACTTTTTTTATTCTAATTTGGTTTAATATATCTTTTTATAGCAATTAAATATTCACTTGTTATGCTCTCTTCACTTGTAAAATTATGAGTTTTAATTTAATGCAGCATAATTCTTTTTTTTTTTTTTTAAGTGAGCGGTCATTATTTTATATATATATATATAAAGATTTTTTTTCTTTGATGAATGAATGAATGAATAAATCAATAAATACATAAAAATGTCTATAAATGAATAAATTGCAATTTATTAAACCTATACAATAAAAAAAAAATGTTTTTGATCATATTATTTGGCACATATTGCTTTTATGGACAAACTCAAGGAATAAGAATACCTCAGTTATATTTAGAGGATTAACTCTAATAAAAGATTTATAATTTGGTGTAGTCGGTGATATTTATGTAGTTAGTAAGATGACATTCTGATAGCTTATACTGTAAATCAGTAAGATCTTACTGAGATCTTACAGTAGACTACAAGTTGTCATTTTTTGATCTCTTAAGATGATATACAGTAATCAAAGCTCTGTAGTTTTTATTGTGGGAGTGTGCAGTGTAATACAGTGGCTGTTTAACATTTGATGGAAATGCCAATATGCACACTAAATGTAAGATCAATTGTTGTGGGTAATTTTTTTATTATCCAATAAGAAAACATGCACATAAAATATACTGGGAACACATATACCATATAAATTCCTCCATGCGCAACAAAAACTCTCAGGTGACTTTGCCTCAACAAATGATGGAGCTCCAATCTCATTGCACACCATCTCAAATGTTGTTTTAATCATTCTGAAATGCCTCAGCCAAATTCTGTCATCAGAACGATTTGGTATAGTTACCACCCAGACTGTCTCAAACGATTTTCTTCCCAAACATCATCCGCCTCCAAACGCAAAATAACATGACACAGTTTATTGTGTTTCCTCTGCGCTCTGAGGTGCAAGTCATTTATTATGTAGGGGGGGAAAAGAGTCTCGGGCTTCCCTTGCTGCAACAACTTAAATTTTAGTTGTTAATAATTTACGCCAATTTCCCCGGAAGTGGCAATTTTGTTCTTTTAAAAACACAAGGGATGGAACCGCTGTATATTTTACGCTATATTGTAATCTTCTGTTAATTAGACTACAGGCATGAAGAAGATAAAGTAGTTAGGTTTGTTAAAGATACATTTTGAAGAAACTGCATGTGAAATATGAAACACATTTATAGACAAATAAAGGCTATATATATATATATATATATATATATATACTCTCACATTTCTGAATGTGCAACTAGTTCTGAATTTCCTGCTTTACCTCAGTGCAGAGCCTTCAAAATAGGGTTGAGCATTGGCACATTCCAGTAAAAATAATATGATTCTGACACATGGTGCAATAGCGCTTTGGGCGACCCAGGTTTGAATACCGGCTCATGGTCATTTCTCGATCCCATTCCTCTCTCTCCTGTCCAGTTGTTTCCTGTCTTTGTCTGAACTGTCCTCTCATAATAGAGGCAGCAAGGCCAAAAATATAGCCTAAAAATTGCACCATGGAAATAGTGTCTAAATAATTAAATAAATTATAAAGAAAAAGATGAACTCTTGCGGTGAGAATATCAATTCAGTATAGCATGGATAACATATTGCAATACTTTGAAATAGCGAACAAAAATGAATTCATCTCCATTACGTCCAACATAGCCTGAAACCATCGAGGCGGTCAGGAAACAGATGTAGGCGGTCACAAACAGTTTGAAAGCTCATTTATGATTGTCGTATCTCACCTCAGCCTTACATAGATCCCACCTGGACACATTGGGCCAGGTCTGCCTGCTGGTTTACCGAGCTCTCAATGTTGTAGAAAAGGTCACCATGAGGAGCTAATGGCCATCATCACTGTGCCAAATTAAGGCTCATTAGACGGACCACATCCCGTGGGCGCTCGGTCTTACATCAGCACAAAGAAAGCCATTTTGACCTGCAATAATTGCCTTGATTGCACCATCCTCTGCTTGCAACAGAACGGCTTGAATTCCCGATTCATTTGAGCATGTTTTTAATAAATGAATGTCCCTGTAAGATAAATTACTTGTCTGTCGTTGCACAAAATGTAATGTTACAGAAACTGGAAAGTGATGTATGTCCTTCATTGGACACAGAACATTTAGTTTTTATTAAGAGTTTAACACGTACATGATGCATTAGTGGAGGTTCAGTAGCCGTAGCTTTGCTCCTCACTGTATTTCACCCTGATGAATTAGCAACTCGGCACACCACGTAAAATGACAAAAGGAAATGAGCAGAGCAGCATTATTATGACGCGTTGCACCAGGCCTGGCAAGGCTGGGTAATGTCTTGCCGTCGAGGCTTGACGTTTATTACTTTGGCTAATGTTACCTGTGTGACCCGGGTTGTGGTTTTCTGCAGGAGGAGATGAGGAAGGTGCTGGAAAGGTCAGCTTTAGCCTTGCTGTTTCGTTAACAGAGATGTGCTTTTTGTGTTTCGTGCCAGCCAGTCTTCTATTGCTTTGTGAATTAATATCACAGTCCAAAAAAAAAAGCTTTATTATGCAATTGTGACTTTGTGATCTCCTTTCTACGAGGTATATAGATGCCTAAAGGTGCTGTAAGGGATTTTTGTGTGTGTGTTTGTATATACTGTATATAGATGATTGTGTGGATATGTCAAGCATCCTGAGTTCATACACATGTGTGAATATGACTGCATTTATTTGATCAAATACTAAAAACTGTAATATTGTGAAATGATATTGCAAATTAAAAATTGGTTTTCTAATTTAATATAATTCAAAATTGTATATATTTGTGTGTTGTAAATCAGAATTTTTATCAGCCATTACCCCAGTCTTTAGTGCAGGAATATTTGAATAAAAGGTTGAACAGAGCAGCATTTATTTAAAATAGACATATAGTTAACTGAAAATGCAAATATTCATAAATAGTACATAGGAATAAATAAATAATACTAAAATGAAGTAGGCAAAGATTTTTTTGAGGAAGTTTCTGTCTAATTTTCTGGGCACAATATGCAGAGAATCTCAAAACCTCCTGTGATATGTAAATCTATATCATTGTGTGTTTTCGTGATGTATTCAGTGTTAATCCTATGCAGTCTCTCATTGCTATCATTACTTTTTTAGCTAAATCCATCGTCTGTTTGTGGTTGTAGATGAAAATACAGACTCTTAACTTCCAATGTAGTATAATTTAATGTCATTCACACCCATAACTGGCTCTTTTCCAAACGCGTTTGGTGTTTTGCACCCGCACAACCATCCCATTGTTCAATTCTGATGTTGTTAGGAATTTAGTCTATATGCAAGTTATGCTTCATGGCTTTGACGTCATATTGGCTATTTGCACTCAACAAGTGTCTAAACACAGAGCTTAACTCTGTAATGAGAAACATGCTGAGGGAATAACTAATTGGCAAAAGTGATCACTTTAAAAATTGAGTTCAGTCCTGAAGGCTATCAGACATGTAGTGTATGTGTGTTTGTGTATGATGCACAATGGTGTGGGACCTCCAGCATGGAGAGGGAATAAACAGCCAGCCGAGGCTGCGTGATTGCTCTGGATTGTAGGCGGAAAGGGATAAATTAGCAATTCATTCTTAATTACAAAGACCAGAAAAACACTGCAGCTAACAAATGAAGCAACAAAATTACTGATAGGGGTGCGCTCCGTTTCTGCGCCGCGCTGAAGAATCGTTCTCCTGCAAGTCGCAGGGCCAAGCTC
Source organism: Enteromius afrohamiltoni (assembly GCA_034779775.1). Classification (NCBI taxonomy): domain Eukaryota; kingdom Metazoa; phylum Chordata; class Actinopteri; order Cypriniformes; family Cyprinidae; genus Enteromius; species Enteromius afrohamiltoni. Next base: position 8,394,979 of record JAUYWG010000048.1, read on the forward strand.
TGATTAATGATGATTTCTCATTGAATCTCTCCAAACATTTATGAATCCAACCGCCTCTGCTATCCTTCCATAAATCTACGCGGAGGAGAAACATTTCCGCCTACAAAGCCATGCAGATCTTTGATCCGTATACAGCGTCGCGCACCCCACCTGATTTCGCCGCTCTACTGGGGGTCGTTGGAATAAAGAGCCAGTTTGCCTCACGTTTAATGTGGCCTATTTGTGATGGCGGTTGTCAGTCAGTGAATGGCTGGCTGTCACGTCACAGTGTTCGGCACGGGCGTAATAAAGAGTTGAGTTAAAGCCCTGGATACAGGGCCCACCGAGCGTGTTTTGAAGTGCCGTGGTCATTCAGCAAGAGGGATTTATGGCCTGCGGTCCATCAGCTCTGATCTTAAAAGGCTGTGATTAACAGCAGAGAGAGTAGAGACGGGATTCAGCACTGCTGTAGGCAAACCTAACAAGGCCATACCACTCAGAAGCTTTTTACTCAGCCTGTTAACAAGGGGACTCGCTCTCTCTTTCACTCACACACATTGTTTTTCTGTGGGGGGTGGAAGATAGTAGCATATGTCTCTTTCAGGATGGAGTAAGACCTTATTCAGAAGCTCTTGACCCTTTTTTTCTTTTTTTTTTTGCAACAGATTTTGTCTTGAAATTGACTGTTTAATTCTAAATATTTAAATCTATATATCTAAATAAATATTGAAATCTACAACTACAAAAAAAATCATAAAGAAATTATAAACTAATGTTTTTAATCATGTCCTTCAACTGTTTGGGATGCCAGGTCCTCCAGGTATAAAAATAATATTAAATGTAATGAATGTGTGTTTGTGTGTGTGTGTGTGAGAGAGAGGTTTTAATTTTAAGTACTTATTTAATACTTATTTAATCTTTTCTATTTATTTTAACTGCACAGTAGGTTTTGACTGTTAATTTGTTTGCAATATAATACAATAAGACCCTCTTTAGGGGCTCTTAAATCTCTTAAAGCCAATAACAACTATGTTTTTTCTTGATACTGACAGAAGTGAACTCTCATCATTTCATCTAAATACATATTAAAATCCAAGATACTATTTTTAAAATCTAGCTCAAAAGACAGGTTGATCATTTGATTTGATTGTAAACTATTTCATCTTGTCCTTCATTTAAAAAAAAAAAAAAAAAAGTATTTTTGGTCTAACTAAAATGTAGTTAATTTGTACGTGCTAAAAGTCATTGATATTATTTATTAGCATGTTGGAGTCAAAGTGAAGCAAGCAGAAGAAATGTTACTGCATCGGTCTCATTTATGAAAACTGTTTATTTTTTAAAATAGTATTAAAGCTTCAATAATATCTATCAACATCAAAAATAACTATATCAACAAGTCTTTATTGGAGTTGGAATGGTAAATAATAAGTTTATTTTCAAATTCCTCTTATTACTTTTATAAAATGCATGTCGTCATGGTGACTTAAATTTGAAGTGTTAAATGTTTAAAGACATGGCTTTTGAGATTATTCTGGAAGGTGTAAGGATCAATTTTACAAACAAGTAAAAAAAAAAAAAAAAAAGAAAGAAAAGAAAAAAGCTAGAATGATTTACTGCAGTGAATTTGCTAAAGACACTTTTAAGTTATTTATTTCTTGTAATTTGGAACATTTTAGATTAGTTTTTCATTATGACATAAGTTACTTATATGTGTTTAAATGCTGCAATATCACCCTAATTAATATTCAGGAGTTAACCCTCCTCATGAACATGTTTAGCATCACTTACCCTACTTTCCAGAACTACAATCCCATGTCGCTCAGGCAAATGCAACCACTTTTAATTCCACTCCATTAGCATGATCTGCCAGACCTGTTGTAGAGGAGACATTGTGTCAGCTGTGGTTGGCAGAATATCTGTATTTGACCAAATACGGGAGCGCAAAATTAGTATTGCACTCAGGTGCATGTCAAAAGCAATCTGTCCGCTCACAGGTTTCGGAGTGTGAAATTAAATCAGATACACTCATTATCTCTTTGCACTACTAAAAGGTTTCAGGCATCTTAACAACTACAACCTGTCCCTAAAGTTTTATCTCACTTGCTTTCCCAGGTGGAGAGCACGCGGCCACTGTAACACATCCACTTCCTGCGGCCTTCTCCGACCTGCTGCCACACTTCCTGGTGGAGCCTGATGATGTTTATATCGTTAAGAACAAGCCAGTGACCCTCACCTGCCGCTCGACCCCTGCCACTCAGATCTACTTCAAGTGCAACGGCGAATGGGTTCACCAAGATCAGCACTTGATCGAGCGTGACGTGGATCCTGCCACAGGTACACCCTCTCAGCACTCTCTCTGAGGTGGACAATAAAGCCGGCTGACCCGTAGCATTTATAAAATGACACTGGAAAACAGGAGAGCCTATAAAGGATGCTTTCTAGATGCGATGCTCTTTCTTCTTCTGTAGTATAGCACAAAATACAAGGACTTCCTTCAAAGCAATTTTCCAAATGTCTTCTGCCCGTATCATGAACAGGGCTTGCTTTGTGTTCAGGGATTGGACAGTTGCATTAGTCTATCATAAAAGGCCAGTTTAGTTTGGATGTTTCTTAGTTTTAGGAGCAGTGGCAGCAATATTAATAATGAAACTGCAAAAAAAGTCAGTTTTATAATCTATTAATAATACAATTTAATAATAAATGCCTTACAGTGATTTTACTATAGTTACCAGATGCTGCTATGTCCACTGAAAGCTTTTATAAAACTGCAGTACCAGCAGTATTATATAAGACTAATGTTCTGTTGTATTTATTGATAGAAATCATTTAGCTTAACCGTAGGCTGTTCATGGTTTCTGAACAACATTATGGACATTCTGTAAACTTTGCAAACTTATTTATAGTTATTAGGCTAGACATTATACATATTTATGATATTATACTCTCTACATGGGCAATACGGAGTCAGTTGTATTAATGGTCTAATGAACAAGTTACATGTGGCCTTACGTGTTGTACGATCACCTAGTGAGGAGTTTGTAAGCCGTGATAAATGATAACGAATTAAAAGCCAGCTGTTCTTTGTTGACATATTAGTCAGCTGATCATGTAAACATTACCTTTAATTTGAGAAACTGTGAGCAAGTCGAGTGGTTCCACAAAATTAATTATAATAAATCAATAGGGGAATCTAAACAATGTTTAGATAATACTGTATATTTGGAAAATAAATTAAATCATTAAAAGTTTGAAATCGAAGTTATATTGTGTAGGACGTTAAAAACAATCACATATTTATCATTTAATGTTTAATATTAACTCCTTCAGTTGATTTTTTTCCATTTGTTTATATGCTCAATATATTTTGGCTGTTTATTTAATTGTAATAGTGCCATTAATTTAAACATTTGATGTTGTTACCGCTGTAATTAGATTTCAAACAGCTGTTACTCCATTTGGTTGCCACCGGTTTTGTTTTACATCTCTTTACATCACTCCGATTATTGTCACATCTCATTTACTCTATAATTTAGGTTGTAAGCGAAAATATATTAGGTGTTCGTCGACCTGTTAGCATGTGTGAGGCCATAGGAAGTGGAGTAGGAGTTGCTATTGGTTCTCTCAACTTGACAACAGAAACAAGCCACAACATTAGCACAACATAACGGAAACAAAATGCACACATGTATTATGTTGTGGAGATTTCGTTGTGAACTGCAGAATCTTATTTTCGGTAGCATTGGCTTATTGCTACAAGCTTAGTGTATAGTGCTAATGGGGCTCTTTTGATTACTGTAGCTTTAAGAGGACATTCGGGCATTGAGGAGGGCAGATACAATATTGTGAGGGATTTTGCAAGACATTGGTGTAAATATAGTCAGTGCTTACTGTTGTTTTATGATGCGTTTTGAGAATTTCTAGGGATTGTTTTGAATGATTCCATGCACTGAATGATTCCATGAATGACTCCATGAGCAGCGTATATACTATTGTACTAGAGATTAGATAGAGACAGCCTATATTAATGGCAACTATAAACTGCCCTGTGGTTGGTCCAGTGACTTACATTACTTGGCGGAAGAGTTGTTTATTATTATTATTAATATACATTGGTTTTTCATATTGCCTTTGCTGCTATTTTATGAAAACAATAAGTCACTGCCGCATATCCCAAAGTACTTGGTTTTATGTATTGCAATGTTACTTAATAATATTTTAAAGCTTGAACTATCTGTTTTTTTAATGATTGGTGTCAGTTCCTTCAAACTAGTCCAGCGTGGTTTCTCTGCAGTTTGTGTTTTGTTTCTTGTTTTCCGAGGCAGCTTCATGTTGTAATTCCTCTGAGATTTAATCACTCTCCCCTTCGAGAGCAGTTTAAGAGATGTAGCCGGCGCCGGAGCCCATTTGTTCAGCCGTACCTGTTCTTTTGTGGACATGCTGTGTATTCTGTTATTTTCCTCCGTCTCGTGATTGATTGGAATCTGCCGACAAGTACTCGGCTCGGCTTTCTACAATGATTGTTCCTAGCGTCAGTAGAATAAAAGAATTTCCTAAAGGGGTTTCTGTGTCTCCCGTTCGCCGTCTTCCCCTCGTTCTCTCAGAAGGTGGAGGCGGGGAACGGCTCGTCAGCATTCAGCGAGCGGATGTTTGTGTGTTTGTTTGACGCTCCTTGGCAGAGGCAGCGTAGGGGCATAGGGATTCACGTCACGCGTGTGCTAGGATTCAGAAGTGATCTGTAACTTAAAACCTCCAATTCACAGCATGACAGCTGATTGGGAGAGCTGACGTGCGGATGACATGCTGCGGAGGAGCTGCAACAATTTTCAGGGGAACGTCGCATTTCTTAAGATGGAGGATATGCTGCTAGGTATTAGAGCAGACAGGCATAAACTCCTGTCATCTGTCTATAACACGTGCACACACTAGACTATTAACATTCAGTTTCTTTTGGCAGACAGTATATTGTGTTTATTTATTTAGCTGTAAGTCGCATTTTGAATGCACACGCACGTTCTTCATTCACTGATGTGAAGTCGGCTAGTCTGTTTGACTGGCACCTGAGGCAGCAGTACATTACTTACATAGTTTATGTTTTGCTACCTTGAAGAAATATGAAACAATTTATTAAAATGTTTTATATTTTATATTTTTTGCCCAAACTAGAAAAAAAAAAATCCTACCTGGCATAATGGCATAAACATACCTTCTGAGCGAGACACATATGTACCAATAAGTATAAATTTACATAGTTTTAGTCAAGTGTAATTATATCATGTTATGACTTCAAAACAATATGAATTATGCTCGGATATTGTAAAACTAATGCGTTTGAATGTTAACATCACACATATCCAGCTTAATATCTATGGGTTTTCATAGATTGTAGGTTTGTTCGGTAGCTTCTGGTAGGTTTAGGGTTGGATTTGGTGTAGGGCATATTTCCAGCATGATAGAGCATTAACTTTTAGCAACAGTCCATGGATATTACAATTCTGAACCACCGCACCGAATTTTCATTTATTCAATGAGGTTTAATGAGAAATATGTTCATTTTAACTATTAAGTTTTTGTCAATATATTTGTATAAGCATTCAAGATGAAGCAGAGCAAATGCAGACCATGCCAATTACAGTACAGAATCAACAAACACTCAAGTCGGCCTATATTTATAGTGTTGTTTACATTGTTCCACATGTTAATGCTGAGAAAAGCAGTAACATCCATGTGCTTGGGTGAATGTTTACAGTGTGCCAACAGTTTCCTTGTGAGTGCTTTGTGTTAAACCATCCCCAAGGAAACTTATATAGCCTGTGTCTCAAGATTATTTCATCTTTAGCTGTGCTCTCTTCTGACTCACTTGAGTACAGCTGTGCTGAAGTCGTGAATGTAGTGAAGGACAGATGTCTTTCCTCAGCGGACTGATGTTTGGATTTCATGCGATTTTTCATTGTAGTGGTGATATTACGATAAATTCATTCATTTGATCAGAAGTAATTACATTTTGTCAGATCATTTAGTAAGATCATTTTGATCAAGCAGATGACCATATTACTTGATCAGATACGGTCAACTTGTTAAGTGCTCCTCAGCGCCATCCAGTGAATTTATTTACAGTATAACTGCCTGAGATATAGCTTATTGAGATTTATGGCTAGCAAATCAACACTGTAAAATTCAAATAGTGTTTTTTTGTTTGTTTGTTTTTTTTCTTTTTCGAATAACAATTACAAACCAAATATTTGAATGTTTGACTATTCGTGCACACCCCTAAATGTGACAAAAAAATGTGCCAGGGTTTACATATTGAAATTGTGTTTTAGCGCTACTCAGTGGACATTTCTCTTTGAATCTGTGGAGAGGCATGCAGTAAGGCTCGTAAAAACGGAGTTACATATTTTTATGAGACCAATGTGAAAAAATCAAAAATGAGATCAATTTAATTCTAATCTAATTAAGAAAACATGTTTTAATGAATTTTGTAGTTTTTTTGTAACCGTCACTCTATTTTGATTAAGTGAAGTACATTCGTGTTTTGGATGTTTAGAAACAGTACTTTTTTACTGTAAATAATGATTAAGATTTATTTTATTTTTTTTCACAGTGTGTTAGCTGAAGCATTACATGACTTCAGAATTTGTCGCTCTGTTTGAATAGTCTGTTGTCAACAGTGAGACAGGACAAGGTCTCAACATGACACCCCATTCCTCTCGCCTATGTGTTGCTGATGAATGACCAGCATTTGGCCAGAGATGAAGGACAAACAGATGTCCAACAGTATAGGTTTCCGAAGGTACCCCACATTGATCTCTCCCAACTTCCACATTGTGCTGTCAGCAGTGTTTTGAAAGGCGAGCAGCAGGAGGCATCATCTCCTGTGTAGTTTCAGAAAGTCTGGCTCAAAGTTAGTGCTGGGAAGTAAACTAGACTCCTGACTTTTCCTTTTGAATAGAAAAACAACTCAAACATATGTCAGCTCATTGAAGCAGAGAGTACAAAGTAGTTCCACTTGTCTTGCCAGCTCAGGTGCAAAAGAAATCAGTGTTGTGTGGATATTGTGTCGTAGTGTCATTGTGCTAAACATCATAGTTTTTACATTTTATAAAGATTACACTTTTATGCACAGTGTTTTTTAAATGAGTAATAAAAAAAATGTTGGCAGGGTTATCTTAAACTAAAACTATAAAAACATTTTTGTTACTTGAAATAAAGCGAAAATTCTAATAATAGTAGTAAATAAAAAATAAAATGCTAGGCTGTAGTTTAAAAAGTGAATTCAAAATATTCATAAAACAATATGTGTGTCTAAGTAGTGGTAAAATAACACTGTTTGATTGGTTTATTTATATTTTACAATGTCTGTTATTAAAATGTTTGAAGGGTGCTTCAAATATCTGTCCATCATGGTAGTATTTGTGGTATGCAATTACATTTAGGAAGTTGTTAAAAAAAGGCACTTGTCTTTTTATTTTGGGAGTGAAAACCTACCTGTATATTTCAGCATAAAATTTCCCCCACAATATTAATATGTTATATTTGCTATTAATACTTTAAAATGTTACCATCTTCATCATATTTCTGCCCTCACCATTAAGACTCATATCGCACAGTTCTTATCAGAGTTTCAGTCATTGGTACCTTGAGGCAGTTTGATCTCATCGATGGATGTTTTAGTTTGCAAATATCAAGTTATCGACAACTGTTTGGTGTCTGTCTGCTAGGTGCACGTCTACCTTATATCTGCAGCGTTTACTCGAATGAAGAATAATGCTGCGATGTGTCCTTCCTCTCCAGTGTATCAGTGTCCACTATCGATTCTTTCCCGGGAGTCTATTGGTTCTCATTACCTGTCTCCAGTAACTTATCTCAATTGTATTTCTCTGGCCAGTTCAAAGCTTCTCCCCTTCAGCTTTAACACACACACACAGGTTTCTCATCCTCTCTTCTGAGGAAACTAAGCTAAGACAGGGGAGAGATGAAGACATATCCATTCAAAGAGAAATCAATGGTGACAGTGGATTTGCATGGACCAGACCTGGATGCCAGCTGATCCATTATGGCAATATTCTCGTTTAACTAACTGCAGTCTCAGACATAGACTGGAAAGATTGCAAATTCTTCCGATTATATTTGGTTTGATGCCTCCAAAAGGCTTTCATAGGAGATTATTTTTATCTCATACGATCTGTCGTACCTGACAGCATCTCGTTTTGCCACTTTTATGGTCATTTGTGGTAACACTTTGAGTGTAATTGTCAGAAAATCTGAAATTTTTGTCTTTTTAAGGATAATTCTTTCTAAAAGGCACATCACTGACTAGTAGATATGCATTAAATACATTTTTCCCCAGGAGCCTCTTTGACGCCTTAGCAATCCTGGATTGGATTTTGTAAGATTCTTCAAATTTGTTATAGTTTTTTCGCATTCATTTTTGATAATGTTTGATAATGTTTTCTCATTCAAATGATAGTGAATTTAGGTAAATTACGTTCCTTTGAATCTGATTTTCTTCATTTATTTTGTTAAATGATCACATTATAATGATGTGCCAACATTTTGAGCTTGTTGTCACAGCTCTCGGGTAAAGCTCCTGGGTTCCTACAGACAAACTAAGATGATTAGCACAATCACTTTTAATTGATGAAGCAGATTTCTACCAATGTTTTAAGATCTTTGGTAGAAAAGGAGAATTTCAGTGGCCCTTTTACCATCTGAATTACAGGGCAATGTATAAAACATGGATCATAGTTTAGCTTGTGGGAGAGAAGAGTGAGTGCATATCGTAAGGTGAAATGAATTATGGGCAATGAGAATTATTGCCACCCTATCCACATACTCGGAACAGTGTTATTAAGTTTATGCAGACTCTAATGTCTTTGATTAAATGAAGCCATTCTTTGGCATGATTTGTCTTGAAACATCAGGCCTCCTGGTCATACATTTACTGAATAACAGAAAGAAAAGCAATCACAGGGTTCCATTTAAAGAAATCATTATTATTCATTGTTATTTTTTTCAAGATCGAAACTACCTGGAAAAAGTACTTTTAGAGTTGATGTGAATATTTTAAATATTATTATAGAATTTATTCATTAAATATAAAAGTCTAGCAGAGATCAGGAGTGGTCAAACAGGACCACTGAGGAGTCTAATCTGGACTGCATAGTGATTAAAAGAGAAAAAACATCAACATTGCATTCATCCATGTTTTAAGATATATAATTCAAAGGTTTGGGGTCAGAAAATTTTTACATTTCATTTATTTATTGATTGAAAAATGTATACTTTTATTAAACAAGGATTATATTAAACCAAAGTAATAGAAAAGACCTTTATAATGGTGTTACAATAATAATAAAAGTGCTGTCAAACGTTTTATCACATACAAAATAGCAATAATAGTAAATGCTGTTTTTCACATTTTTACATTAAAGAAGAATCCTGAAGAATTAAAGAATCCTGAAACAATGTGTCATGTATCATAATTTTCACACACACACACACACACACACACACACAAAACTGCAACTGTTTTTCAACATTGGTAATATTAATAAATGTTTCCAAATTAGCATATTACAATTATTTCATTAACATTATTTCACAATATCTTGCAAAGCATAAGAGATTAAAGAAAACCAAAAAAAACTTCTAAGTGGTACTGTGTGTGTCTGCATATATTAATTTGTATTACACAGCAACTTTTAGAGCAAATATCATAAAGACTACAAATGAAGATTATCACACATCTGAGAATATCTTGCTAACAATGTAGAAATACGAAGACGAGACTCAACAGTGATGAAGCAATCTTTAATGGGTTGTTAGAGGGCTGATGTAGTCAGTAGCTGATGTCTTTACAGCCGGGGCTTTAATGAGCATCAAAAGACTGAGTAGGAGGCGAGGACAGTCAGTGTACCTCTAAATGAACATAATCGTCTTGTGCCACCTGCTAGACATCAATCAATAGCAATGGGGCTAATTGATAAGGCATTATTAGCAATTTTCCCTTTAATGGGAATTGTATTTCATCCTGTCTAAATGGCAAAGAGTGAGATTGTTTGGCGTTGAGGCATCAGGAGCAGATGGCAAGGTCAACAGCTCCAGTAATCCAGTGAGCAGACAGACCCATTAACTGGCCTAGCCGGGTCAGCACCAGTGAGAGGATCTGCACTATTGCAAATGCTTCATGAAGAAACCGACCGCACGCGAGCAGTCTACGCGAAGGGTAATATCGTTGACCGTAAATCTGGATCCTTATGGACAGGCTGGCTTGAGGATTAAATCACATCTGTCTGTGAGAACCTGTTTTTGTTAATCTTGAATTCAGGCCTAAATGGTTCTTCAGATGGCATTCTATGGAACACAAACAAGCCATTTACAAAGTATCTCATGTAAAGTGCACTAGATTGCAATGTAGACTGAGACTAAAATGTTGAAGCCTTTACAAAATTTGCAAATTTGAACTCGGGCTTCTTCAGAATTATAGGAAATCAGGGTGTTGTGGGGTTTATTAGTCTTCCGTGCTTTCTGGTTTTGCTGTAGTTTGACTTGCATTAAAAGTTTTGCTTATAGATATTGCAATAAATTAATACTTTTATTCTGCAAAAAGAAAAAGCATAAATACATAAATACATACAGTATATATATATATATATATATATATATAAGCATATTAAAATTATTATATGATCAAGACTAGAGTAATGGCAGCAGGAAATTCTTTTTCCATCACAGGAATAAATGAAAAATCAATTAAAATCACATACTCTGCCTGAACCTTTTCTACATGCCTAAGCATACCTAAATGTAACACCTTACTAAGTATTATTAAGCAGCAAATTAAGAGTTTATTGAGGCAAAAGTCATAGTTAATGGTTTGTTAACAGTGAGAAATAAAGTGTGGCCAACTAGTGTACTTAATTGCCATCCTTGTGTTCAATTAAATAATCCATTATACTTCTTGTTAATAATTTTAATCAAATTAGCTACAATAGCTACAGTATGTGGTAGAAACTATGGTTTCTTCTGATGGCAAAAACACACACGCTGACACTTTTGAATTATTTAAAATACAAAAAAATGCGCATATTGCATTTTTAGCATACATTTTTTCTACATACCCTATTTTGTTGTAAAGGTTTAGAAAGGGGTTGCTCTGGTCTTTGAATTATTCAGGTGTGACTATGGCTGTTTTGGCTACCTCAGGCTGGCTTAATTCACTGACCTGGTGTGTCCCAAATTTTCTGCATTTAGAGGAAATATCTGGCACCAAGAAGAAGTTCTGCTGGACGATGGAAACAGCTCCTCTCAGTACACACAGTCTGCACTGCACAATCCATTTCAGCTCAGCCCATAGCTTACAGCTAGTAAGTAATTACTTTTTGATCAAGAGCTATGCCCTTGTTGTTGCACAGAATGCAATCTAGACTAACAACATGCCTGTGGTAGTGATTCAAGCATTTATTTTTTCTCACTGTGCACTAGGAGACCAATGGATTATCAATACTGTACCATTAAGATGTGTTGCTTTTTGTGAAAGGAAATGAAGATTGACACCGTAGAGCTGATGCGAAGCGCCCCGGAGAGCTGTTTACTTCACAATTAAAATGGCAGTGAAGAGAGGAAATGTAGTTCAGGATTTGAAAAATGCTTATAGAATGGCATAGTAAATGGGATGTGGCATCCTCAGGGCCAGGGTTGGAAATATTCATACAGTTGGTGGTTTCCAGTGGCACATGTCATGGATGCTTGCCGTTTTGCAGCCCTGTAGCACTGTAGAGTGAACAAAGGCACAGTGATTGCGGAAAGAAGGTTTCGCCAATGCATTTTATGGATCCATTTAAGTATTTATTTAATATTATTATTTTTTTTATATAATGATTATTTTTATTTTCTGGCCTGAACAGAAAGAGCAATTTTATAACTTTTGTAACTTAAACTAATATATATATATATTTTTTTTTTACCCCTATTCTACATAAATCTGCATTCTGTATCAAATTATTTGTTTTAAAATTGTTTATTAAAAGTGTCATTGAATTTTATTTTTGGTTCTGATATATATATATATATATATATATATTAGGGCTGTCAGTCGATTAAAATATTTAATCACGATGAATTACATGACTGTAATGAGTTAACTCATGCTTTTTAATCGCACATTTTTATCTATTCTAAATGTACCTCAAAATAATAAAAATACTATTTAATGCTTTATTCAGTATATGTTTATTATTAGTGAAGCCATAGTTAACATAGAGCATGAAGACTGGACATGTTTTAAAGGTCATAGATGTTTTTCAAAGAACTTGTTCATGTCTATTACACACATAAAAATAGAACAGAGAAATACCAGGTTCTCATTGCTTCTCTTTATTTGCACTGAGACATTTTCACACTACAGGGCAACTCACTTCTTCTGAACATGCAAAATGTACATTTATTTTTTATTATTACATTTGTTTATCTCTCTGTGCCTACATATGCTATTTTGATGCAGCTAAATTCTCAATAATACGGTTTTTGATTGATATATTATTTTCATTTATATATTTTCTGTTGCTAGATAACTGAATTGATATGAAATAGTGACTAAATCATGACCCATTAAGCTACATAACCAGCTCTACCTTTCAAGATGTAAATCTGCACAAAAATCCTGATTTATAATCGAGGCATCGTCTCAAATAGCCCATATATGAGATAAATACATAAGCTGTGCTGGGATTTCAGCTATACTTGCATTCAAAATTAGAGAAGCAACATAATATAAATTTTAAAGCAGCACTATGTAACTTGTGGCGCAGAACTGCACACAGTGGTTAATAAAGTTGCTCGCTGAACAGCAGATGCAGAGAAACATAGAAAGAGAGGTGTGCTCAGCGGGAAAGAGAGAGAGTACCTGCGAATCTCAAAAGGAAACTAAATAAGGTTTGGACAAAAACTAAAGATTTGGTTGCCTAAAGGGGTCTGAAAAGTCGCTAAGTTGGCAACACTGACACTAATATATGTATTATTTTCTGTGTAAAAAAACAGCTCTGCCTGATTTAACATTTTAATGTTTTTCGGTGGCATATGGATACGTTTTAGTAGAGGCACAGTTTAATATGATTTTATTTTAGTCAGTCCAGTTGTTGTTTTTCTCCATATTTCATAAAGCAGAACAAGTGTTACTAGGAGATTGGCAGAGATTGCAGCCGTAACTAAGGGCAACAGCGACTAATTTGATTGACATCTGTTGCTGCTAAACCTTCTTCCTCCATCTCTGATTGTAATTCTCATTCCCTACCATGTGCCAGCAGTTTGCATTGTGATCATTTTGCAAACAATTGTCTTTATCTAGTATACCATCAATCCCCTATTGAGAAATATAGAATTTTTTAGTGTGTAGAAACACTGTAAAAAAGCAGTGTGCAGGTGAAGATGGGTGTTAATACAAAAATACTAGTACTTCTGTGACAAGTTCTGCTTAGCACTCAAACCTTACGCAACATAAACAATCCACCGAGACATTTACTGTACAGTTTTTAACTGCCACCAATCAAGTAAGATGATTTTTGATGCAGATCAACACCTGTTCGGCTCACGTTGCTTTATAAATAGATCAGCCGCTGAGAGAGGAGGGAGGGGATGTGACAGCTTAATAGTCCATGAAGATTTTGAATAGGCAGAGAGACAGGGTGGATGACAGTTTGTGCTTTGTGTGCGCTAGCCCTTAGGAACGAATCAGTATAAACTCACTTAGCACTCAAACAAATATCAAAACATGCGTCTCTTCCTTGTCAGCTTGAGCTCCAATCACATGTTGGATTATGACAGAGGAGGTAGTTTGGGACAAGAAATGGATTCTGAACGGATTTGGAGTAGGTCTAGATTGCCACACGATATTCGGGAAAGTGGCTGTGACAGTCAGCATGCTGCTCCCTAAAGATTAATACTTTCAGAAATATTCTTTGTTCATCAATCATGTTATCTAAATACAGTTTCTGGCACGTTTACTTCTGCTATTGATATCCCTCTTGGTCTCTTAGATCACAGAGGCTGCATTTATTTGAACAAAAATACAATAAAAAGTAATATTGTGAAATATTATTACAATTTAAAAGAACTATTTTACGCCGAGTTGTCACCAGCCGTTGCTTCAGTCTTCAGTGTCACTTCTAACATTGGCTGGCTAAGAAATATTTTTACTGTTATAAACATTCAAAATGATTTTTTCGACCTATTGTGTTGTGTAGTGTACATTTAAGTAATACATTTCACAAAAAAGTATTAAGGACAATTTAGTCGTTTGAAGTGAAGTGACTTGTGGCCAGCTATGGTTTCCCATACTTGGAATTTGTGCTCTGCATTTAACCCATCCAAAGTGCACACACACAGCAGTGAGAAGTGATCAACCACGCACACACAGCGTGAACACACACCCGGAGCAGTGGGCAGCCAGTGCTGCGGCACCCAGGGAGCAGTTTTGAGGGAACAATGCCTTGCTGAAGGGTCTCACCTCAGTCGTGTTATTGAAGGTGGTGAGAGCGCTGGGTATTCACTCCCACCACCCACAATCCCTGCCGGACCTGCGACTTGAACCCACAACCACAACTCCCTATCCATTAGGCCGCGACTGCCCCAAAGTATTAAAAATGCGCTAAAATAATATTTTTCTTTGTAAAGGTGCATTAAATGGATCTAAATATTTATTTTATATTAATGATGTTCATTTGAATTTTCTATTAACATTTTCACAAAAATATTGGATCGGCAAAATCTTTTGAAACTCGATTATTAATAACTGAGTACCAGTAATGATTGATAATAATTCCCAAATCAGCATATCTGAAGGATCATGTGACACTGAAGCATTCTGAAATAATGCCTGAAATGCAATTTTTCATTAATTATTAGAAATAAGTTGTACATTGTCTGCAAACTTATTACTGTATACCAATGTTTTTGGCTTTGTCAGTATGCCATGTCATTCTGATTAAGTGATGTATATAGTCACACAACCATCCCTTCATAAATATATGATCACAAGTGGTCACAGGAGAATCGTTTAGTTGTCTTAGTTGTCATTTGGTTAATAAAACTCTTACTTTTGCCATGCTGTCAAACGCCTGTCTGCTAGGCAGCATATTTATGAGATATAAAACAGAAAGATAGTGTGATGCCAGCTGGTTTTCATGGGTTGGTAGGTCTTTAGCTTGGAGCTATTTAGAATATTTTGGCCGTACTCGGTCCTTAATTGGTTTACCTTAACAGCTACTTGCTGACAGATATGCCTTCTGGTTAAAAAGCCCAACAGAAATGGAGGTTTAATGAGGCTGATATGATTTTTGTTAGCTCCAGTGCTATCAGCTAGCAGATGGACCGTCTCAGTGTCTATCTGTAGCTTTGATAATTTATTACCTGAGGTGTAAATTGCCAACAGAGGAATACCTTCTGTCAGAGCTGGATTTATTCTCGGTTGTTGGCCTGCTACAACCAACCATGGCTCATGTGGCCAGTAAATGTAGCTGGAAGAGGAATGAACTAACAACTCACACACACTCTTAGAGAAGCTGCTGTGTAATCTTAGGTGCATCCCGCCTATCTATGACCTTTAGGAAATATAGGAGTAAACATTGGAGAGATTGACTCCCTATAGTGCTGCCATGATTATATGAAATATATAAAGTAATCCTAGTAATTGTGATTAATGATTTGATTGTTTTCACAGTTTAAGCTTAATGCATCCATGCAGGATATCATTTGTTCACACTGTAATTGCAAACATATTGCGATACCTTTTGGATTTTCTTTGAGGCTTTGTTAACGTTGAATAATAATAAAAGTTATTATTATTTATTATTCCTTTTTTACTCTCTGTCTCTGGTAGAATGACCTGAATAATAATACTTTTTTAAATGTTTGTTTTTTTTGTTTGTTTTTTTTCAAAAATCACCACATATTATTATTATTATTAATAATGTTATTATTTTTGTTGTTGGTTTTGTTGTGCCATATTCAGCTGGAATAGGATTATTGATACATTGCACATAATAATATCTTGCATTTGTTGCACTGTGTATATATTTTCTATGATGCAGCAAAAATAATTCAGGAATTTGTCAATCAGTTAGTTAACTGATTAATATTGCTGTATGTGTAGTTTAGTTTTGTTTAAACAAATTCTCAGTTTTTCACCCAGGATTACTTTTTATGCCAGTTTAAATAATACATTTCAACCTGATACAATTGTTACCTGCGAATGACGTTAGAATGTGTTGACTGTTGTCTTTACTCGACTTTCTAAAAATACAAAAGCAAATTAGCATTTCATGAGCCTCTGTGGATCTGTAAATTCCTGTCCTCTCTTCACTGAAGACGCTATGAGCGTTAAACAGAGCCCCCTTCTGCTGCAGTACATGATCATCGCGTGCTGATCTTACATCACATCAAACAGACTCTCTCCCGAGGCAATTTAGCATCAAACATCCAATAAATAACCACAATCAACAGTGACATGCCAATATGGTGCTAAGCGCAGATCAGGGTGTTGATGGCATAAGATAAAAAAATCAATCTGCAGACGAATGACAAATTACACCTTGAGTAACCTTCACTTGCTACCTGTTGAAATAATTTTACAAAACAAATGAATCTTTAAGTACATAAAGAAACTCAGGTATGTTTTCATGTTCTGTTATGAAATAGTCTTTCAGACATACTCGTGTTTCACTGTTGTAAGTGCTTTCTCGGGTTACAGACGGTTAGGATTTAATTTAATATCAGTCACATAAAAGTCGACATAAAATCATAGTGTTGTCTTTCATGATGCTTGTAATCACTCTAGCTTGCTTTTCCATGTCACAGTCCATTTCAGAGCTCTGTAGACTTGAATATCAGTGTATTTTCCCGCAGATTGACACGTTAGCATGCGCGTCAGTTGTTTTTCTAACCTACCTGCGAGTCGTTTCACCTTGAGCTGGCATTGATCTGAACTAGACTGGATTGATTGGTGCTGCAGCCACATGCTGGGTCACCAGCCTTAAATAATCCATAATAGAACGGCGAGCACGAGCGGGGGGCCTTGAACGGCACATTCACAGTCACAAATGGACAGTTCAATCAAATTACAACTTGCAAAAAATATTCCTGTAATAACTAAAAAATCCTTGAGTCAAGCCTTGACCCAAAAAGTGCACTGGTTGGGGGTCCCTGGATGTGCTTGCTTAGGCCCCTTTGTGGTTGATGGATTTAATGTGGCCCTTGAAACAGTCCGTCTGTCTCTTCTCTTCTTCATAGACTGCTGCTCACTGGAGTGAGCTGAGGATTACAGTATCTTATTAGTGCAGGAAAAGAGACAGCCGTTCACTGAGTCATCCCGCCTGTTGGTCCACACGGACCGCACAT
Organism: Enteromius afrohamiltoni; assembly: GCA_034779775.1. Lineage (NCBI taxonomy): Eukaryota > Metazoa > Chordata > Actinopteri > Cypriniformes > Cyprinidae > Enteromius > Enteromius afrohamiltoni. Next base: position 8,412,349 of record JAUYWG010000048.1, read on the forward strand.
CCAGCTTCAGAGCACCTGGGGACAATTCCTTTTTTTTGTTTTTTTTAATGTGCTACTTACAGTTTGAAGTTTTTGGAGGTGGGATGGATTCTAGTGTTGATGCTTTGTCTGTGTGTGGTATTATTTGGGACTTTTTACTATTCAGATCCCGACCTCTATGCTCCATTCATGATCTGAAGGATACCTCAAATCATTTTTAGTCGTAGTTTTCCCCCTTTCTTTCTTTTTTTCTAAGGATTGCAAAAAATCCCAAAGATTTAGTGAAGGAGGTAACCAAACCATATATTGATGCTTGAAGTTGGCCTTTTTATTTAAATATTATTTTATTAAATGTATTTATTTATTTATTTTTTTTACTTTTTTCTGTATTTTTATTTTAGTAGTAGTATCAGTGTATGCATATATCATCTGTTATCTGTTATTTTTTATTTTCTCTCTTAGTATTTTTGCTATAATATTAAATTGTATTGTTTCACAATTTTATTAATTTGATAATTTTATACATTTATTTAATCTTTCTATTTTTGGTCATATTTGAATTTAAGCATGTGTGTGTGTGTGTATGTATGTATGTATGTATGCATGTATTTATTTATTAACAATTTATAAATTATGAATTAAATTATTTAATTACTTTTGGAATAAGATTTGTTTTTACATTAAATGTAATTTGATCATTATATATATAATTTAACAGCTTTTTCTATGTTTGTTTCATATTTAATAATTTTTAATTAATTTCAGTAACTGTATTATTACAATTCATTTATTTATCATTCATCATTTCAGTTCATTTATACATCTTATTTTATTGTTTCACAATTTTTATGAATTTTAAAACCTATCTGTTTAATCTATTTATTTTATTTATTATTTATTTTTGCTCAGATTCAAACTATAAAGAATCATTTTATTTATTGTTTTATTATTTGTATTGTTTTTATTTAAATGAATATTTATATGCAATATAATGCAATCTAGTTTAATTAGTTGTATTTAATTGAATTATTTTTGGAATAAGACTTGAGGAAGAGAAGACAGAAGAGGCAAATGTGAACTCGTATTGACCTCATAAGCATCATGCCTCGATGTGTCGGCGCACAGCTCTGAATTCTGTCAGTGTTTTAATGACATTTTTCGAATTGCTCTGATTATTCATTCATTTGTTTACCTCTCTAGCTTTGGCCGCCGTTTCAGGGCTCAGACGTCCAGAAGCGATAACGGGTGATGAAAAGAGCGTAATGCAATGAAAAAGAATGATATGTTTGTCAGACAACATGGAAAACGTTACATTATTCAACACAGTTCAAAACACTAATGTCTTTTAAATGCGTATTTACCTCTCTAATTCAACACTAATGATAAACATCGTTATTGCCACTAGTGTGTCCATACAGGTGATGGAAGCAATTATCTCCAAGATTCAGTGACACTTTATTTCGGCTGAAGTCAATAGAAAACCTGACAGTTGTGTGTTGTTGTAGTGTAAGTCAGTTCCCTCTTAATCCCAGCTCCCATTGATGAATCTTACTGTAGCTTCTCGTACTCTAGATGCGGCCTAATTGAATTTCCTCAGTCACAATGAAAACTTACTCCAACCTGCCACTTTTGGGCTGCGCCTTTGATAAGCAAATGACCCCCGTGGAATTGAGGTCACCGGCAGCAAAAACAAGAGTGAGTGAAAAAAAATCAAGTCTCTGCGCCAGTCAAGCCTCCATATCGACTCACAATAGAATAAGAGAAGCTATGTCACTGCGGGTCTGTGGGTCTCGTCTGTATTTCTAGACACACACATGCTGTTTGATTTAGCAGCCTCATCCTTCTCACAATAAAAGTCCTTTATAGCAGTAATGAGAACTGTTACTCACACATTTGGAAGGATAACATACTTGAATAATGCATCTCTTTGCCACCTAGCCGCTTTTTCCGCTCCTTTTGGGAGCTGTTGGTGCAGACACAAGGAACAGATGTTCACCGCTGCAGTAATATGTAGAGCAGTCACTGCGAAGACACGCTGGGACCGAGATAAAGTTATGGTGTAGTGTGTCGGAACGGGGTGTTATCATATCCCTGGATTCTACTGTAAATGCACCGTCGAATCCGACCAGGACCCTACTAGTTCCCCGGAGGAAACATCTCATCCATGGTTTATCCTGTGAGACTCTGGGCTTTTTGTAAATACCACAGTTGAAAGGACAGTTTATGACTGAAATTCTGTAATGGTTTGCTCACCAACATGTTGTTCCAAACCTCAAAAAGGTATTTTAAGAAGTATTTAGTTTGGTTGCAAACTATATCTTTTCTTTTCCACACAGTAAGAAAAGTCATAAAGATGAAAAGAACTTTTCATTTTATGAAGAATGGTTGCTGTGCAAAAACGAAAGTACAGTAAGTGTTAGGAAATGCATTTTTTTAGCTACCTAATCTTATTTAATTTTATATTATTTATATATATGTATGTACAGTGAGGTCAATAAGTATTTGATCACCCCGTTTAAGTAAGAGAACTCACAGGGTGATCAAATACTTATTGACCTTACTGTATATGTATTTATTTTATTTTCATTCAAAAAATTTTGTTTTAATGGAAGTAAGGATTACAGATTACTAT
>JAUYWG010000048.1:8419834-8430464 GCA_034779775.1 Enteromius afrohamiltoni
ATACTTTTTTTATTTACTTGCTTTAGTACAATACTGCATCCATGTATCCAATTATTAATTGAATTGCAATGTATTAATTTCTTAAACTAAAATAAAACAAACAAACAAACAAAAAAAACCAAAACATACTGAGTGGTTATATGGACAAAACTGGGGAAAATAATATTTCCAGGATATTTTGTTGTTATTACCAACATTATGTTGTGTGCATTCAAAGAAACTTAAGAAATACCAATTCTTGGCTTAATATAAAATACTAATAAAATAACTAATACAATTTAAATTATTATATTATTATATATATTGTTATTATATTATAGAATTTATATTATTATTTAGTATACTTTTATGAATTAAATAAAATAGTATAAACATCATCTCATCTCAGTCCCAAAGCAAAACAATTGAGCAGCACAGGTCAAAGCAAATGAGTTAATTTGTTTCATCTTCCACTACAAAATACAGACTCTGACAGGGCAAATAACATTAATAGCTAACCTCTATGGGTGCTGTGAATGGAAAACACAGGTGTTTCCTCCCATAGACGTTGACTCCATTTATTTGAATACTCAAACAATGTATAAACAATGTGTTTTGGTAAAAAGCATGACTTATGTCTTTAAAGTGCTCTACATCACAGTAGCATTAACTCTTTTTTTTTTTTTTTTTATCTCGAGTAGAGTGTTTTGATAACGATAAACTTTCTATTAAAAGTTATTTTGAAATTCCATTTAGCCAATCAATCTAACCACTTATGTTCCGTTTCTCCCCAAGGCTGATTGATTCAGTTGGTTTTATATGACTTATTTAATGTTTGATTGGGAAGTTTGATCAGGAAGAGCCTGTGGCAAGGAAATCTGCTAATCTGCAATGTAACACTTTGTAATTGCCTCCAGAGGCCTGGTGGTTTTGATATCTCTGTGTGATTAAACACCAGGAAACCGCACCACCGCACCGCCTCGCTCAGAACAAACGTCAGCACAAACCAGAGAAGACGTCCCTACTTTAAAGTAGCGTCTAAAGGAAAATACAATACAGTATCTAGTGTATATTGTCTAAAACAACGATTAAAGCATTGTGCTGTTTTTGTAAGGATAGTGCTTATAAATATTCGGGGAATGGATATTTATCTAGATTAACCTCTGGTTCACTGTGGGTAATGAGAAGGACTTTTAAAGAAATGCTTCCCTTAGAAGAAGCTCACCCAAGAATGATTACAGCGACCAAGGGCTCTGAAAAGGTACTATAAAAATGGTTCAAACGGTTTGTGTGCTGCACAACTCTCAGTCTGTCCCTCCACACAAAGTGCCATACAACTTCTGAGCACTTTTTCAATACAGCACATGAGTCATATGGACCACTTTTTGTGTCATTTGTATGGTGTTTCAGTCTTTTTTGGAGCATGAAAGCCTCAGTCCCCATTCATTGTAATTGCACTAGGGTGAAATATTCCTTTAACTAACCTCTTTCCTTTGAGAGTTTTCTTCTCAAAGTCATGACAATGTCATATCGGGACTTGATGGCCATCTAATCCTTTGTGCCTCTCCTATTCCCATTAAATCCTATTTAATTAATTCGAATGTCAAAGACCCCTCTTCACATCTTAATGTTTGCCGAGGCCTGATTGGTGAAGACAGGCATGACATCTGTTTTGAGGAAACGAAATGACTGGCAGTGCCATAGTTATTGAGAAAGATTTTATTCCCCAGCATCTGAACCAAAGACGAGTCTGCTGTCTCAACGGACACCTTCTTCCAAAAGCTTTTTCGTGTCATAACAGCTATAAACGTTTATGCAAATATTGTTTTGAAATTGTGCCATCCATAGTCAGGAGGGCAAGAAAGCCCTCCATCAAGAGTAATGCAATTTTGACGAGCAAATACAATTCGACTCGCATCAACACTTGTCCCAGGGGTTTTAGGTAGAGTGGGTGGTCGTGCGGATACCACAGCCTCGTTGTGGTATCGAGTACTGGAGGAAGATAATGCAATTCGTCTTTGTTGATGCTTTGCCTGGGGGCTGCAGACAACCATTCTCTGAAGCAACCAAGCAGGGTCTAATAAGCTCTCGGGTCTGTGATATGGATCCTTCCAAGAGAGAAAGGCCGCTCACGGCTCCTGGTGAACCTACACGTTGCAAACAAAGCCCTGAGTTATATAGGAAAAAAAAACACATTGCTAAATATGACACAGATAATGTTAGATCAAATGGCTTAGCTGTTTACCTTCCTGGTGATACATGTACACTTTCTGATCCATTTTATGACTACTGAAGAATTTTATTCAACATTTCTGCTTGAGAACCCATAGGAAAAAAGAGAAACATGCAATCCATTTAAAATCTCAGTGGTTTCACCTAGACTTTTCATCAACGCTCTCTTAACACAGACAGTCATTTTAAAACTAAAGGAAGCTAAGGGAATATCTGTGTCTATATATAATCTACACACACACAGGCCAGAATTTAAGACTTTTAAGACTATTTGAATTGAAAATAAAATGCTTTTTTTTTCTACGTATTGCATGGTATACACAACTTTTACATTATATTCAGTTTATTATGCACATCTGGAAGCTTATATGTTTTAGTTACAGTTACACTTGTACGTTTGAACATGTTCCAAACGCACCTAATCACTAATTAACTAAATGATTTTGCTCTGCAGATCTGAGGAAGAACTTTGAGGAGGAACCGCTGGGTAAGGAAGTAGCGCTGGATCAGGAAGTCCTACTTCGCTGTCATCCTCCTGAAGGTGTTCCTCCTGCAGAGGTGAGAGCAACAAGTAAACATGTTAATACCCAACAGCTCTGCTAATTATCCCTCTCGGTAATGTACTCGCACAAATATACCAACGAGCCAGAGATCTGACATCTTTTACAATATTCCGTCTGTTCCATGAGCTGGACTTGGATGAGGAACCACACAATGTGATTTGGCAGCTCTGGGAGTCCCATTAATAATGCATGTATTTTTGCACCGGTGCAGGACTAGACCAGCCTTTGACCAGCTGTTGCAGCTCAAAGGGGCCATCTGAACTTCTAAATCTAATAGTAGCAACATATTTGTACTTGATTGTCATATTAAATATCCAATTGCAATTTCACTACCAAAGTGAATCATAGGTTTGACTTCATTTATTCTATTTTTTTTTTCAGTTATTATAAATCATAGTTATAGGATCTACAGTAATTCTTGCAATTAATGTTGCCAAGCAGAAAAGTGAACTGTATAATTATATATAAATTTTACTTTCTGTGATAATCAACTTTATACCATTATATTAAAATTAAATTACATATTTATTTTTTATTATCATTAGTATTATCATAATCCCTGCTTTTACTGATTTCAAAGTGCTGAATAAATGTTATGATTCCTATTTTTTTTTTTATTGTAAAAAATAAATTGTTGTAAAGAAAATGAAGAAAGACAGACAGAAAAATGTTAATCCACTTTTCTACTGCCCCATGCTGCCATGCAGTGCCTGCCAAAATTTAACATCTTCAGTCCAGGCAGGGTCTTTGGAAGCTGCCCAGGATGGCCGCTGGATCCGGGAGCATAAAGAGTGTTTTCCATCCGTTTGAGCCAGATTGAAGCTGTGAAATGTTTTCTCTTGTGTATCTCTCTAGGTGGAATGGCAGAGAAACGAGGAGCTGATCGACCCCAAGACTGACCCCAATTTCTTCATCACCGTGGACCATAATCTCATCATCAAACAAGCCCGTCTGGCCGACACAGGCAACTACACCTGCGTGGCCAAGAACATTGTGGCTCGACGAAAGAGCTCCTCGGCTACTGTGATTGTCTACGGTGTGTTTCTTCTCATACTTTGTTCCATTCTTAAATCACAGATAAATGGACTTCACCTTTCAACAGCCTGACAAAAGTTTGGGATGGTTTTGACCCAGAGTCAGGGGTAATTTACTTGAGAGAGTTAGGCTAGCTTTGATGGACAACTTCTGATCAGACTTTGAGAACAAAATATACTTTTGCTCTGCGCATTTTGAACATTATCTAGTTTTATTTATTTATTCAATTATAGATCTGAGAAAGAATGGAAATTGATTAAATCAATCTTTTCCATTTTCAAGTATTCGTTGTGGGTGCGATAACCTAGAAACGTTAAAGTTGTTTTGCTGCTCCACATAATTTCTATTTTTAATAATTAATATTAAACATGGAGATTGGAGGCAATTTATTTTTAGACTGAACTAGAAAACAAAGTGCTCAGCAATTGGTCAAACATTGTCATTTGAACAATTTTATATTAAATAATGGAAATATAAATGCATTTGCATTTTATAACATAGATTTACATGCACTTTGTAGATGTGGCTTAAGTGTCCAAATACAACTGAGGCTATAATGTTTCTTGTAGCCATCTTAAAACTACAGCATGGGGACATTCTTGTTGTTTTGTTAGTAGCTTTAGCTTAGCTCCTCTAAAACTGTCCATGCTGTGAATGATTGCAGCGACATTACAACATATCAATTTGGAAGCAAAGCAGCCAGACAGTGTCTCGCAAATCTCAGCAGAGCTGACAAACACTCACAATGTAGTTGGGCTTGTTGAATTAATGGCAGAAAGTGACTAATGAATGGGGTTTATAAGCTAGCTGACCTTTATTAAAATGCACAGCGGCAGAGCATCGCTAACCCCGGAGGGGTCCCAGGACAAGTGCCGTTCTAAAGGTAGCATGCATTACAACCCTGTACATGCTCTCTACTGATCCAGGCCGAGTCAATCACACACGACACATAGTACAGTACTGGGACCGAATACCCCTACACCACAGACGAACATGTTAACACTGGTGAATCTAAACTCTTTTATCAGAGATAATGTATTTGTTTTATTATGAAGCCTAGCCTGAAGATAATAAGTCAAGGGACAGCTGTGTGATTTGCACTAACTGGAATAAATGCAAATGTGCTTTTTAATACAGGGACTGCAAGTCAATCAGAGCAATCAGCGTGTTGTGTTTAATAGAGGAACTAAACTGACAATTATTTCTAAGCAAGACGAAGCAAGATTAGATAAGTTGTTGCATTTTGTTCGAATTGCCTGATTTGGGAACATTTTGACGGAAGGCTCTGCAGAAGTGAGCCGAGAACATTTTCGCTCTATTGTTTGCTCTTTATGCTGTCAATCAATAAAGCCCTCACACAGGGAAAAAGAGAAACAGCACATGAATGCTAGGTGGAGCGCCTTACAATTTGGAGGTTTCAAATTGTGCAATGTTCCCCAAGCAATTTGCTACCATTGTAGAAATTAATTAAAGAAATATTCCCTGTGAATACCTTTTGATCAAAAGAACTATTAGGCATGGTCCTTTATGCTATTCTTTTTTTCCCCATGGCTTCACATTAAAATGTCAGTTTACTAATTTGAAGTCTTGCAAGCTTGCTTATTGGCTGAACCATAGGTGGTGTGAGAGCTGTTATTAGTGCTGTTGGACAGAGGCCGAGATGAATTTTAACAAGGCTGGACTTGACTTGACACAACGGTGCACTAAGAGGTAATCAGAACCCGAGTTGCTGCGCAATTTCCTTCTTCGTGGTGAGCAATCAGTGGTAGAAGAGAGGCTAAAGAATTGATTCGGTCTGACCAGAGCAGAATTACGAAGCAGCTTCAGGCACAATATAGAGTCTGACCACTGATCAAGGCTTCAGGACAACAAATCGGACGAGTTACTGGGGGAAGAAGAAATCAGATTTGCTCTGAATTTTCCCACCCAGAGTGAGGAGGCTGGGAACTTGATTAAAAACCCTGCGTGAACTTTGGACTCGGGATCATTGTGGAATCCTTGCAGGATTATGCATTTCACGAGTCAGGATGTCAGTGCCATAAAAATACCATACTGTGTATCGGTTTAGAGCAGAAAACCAATATACACCCTGGGTGAGTGTTGTGAGATGAAATCTAGGCCGTTTCCTTTAAGACATCCAACCCCCCATGTGTCCAATGGTTTGCTCAGTAGATTTAGCTAGAACTTTTGTTAATAAACAGCTTATAAAAGGTGACTGAGTGATTGTCTTGTGTATTGTGACTTGACAAGGGCAACCGAGGAAAATAATGTTTGCTTCTGTTATCACATCCAGCAATCAATTTGTATGAGAAAATAATTGATAGAATAAAATGTTAACAAATATTACAAACCTACTGTAAGCTCCTAGACTTTAAAGTTTGTAGCATTGCAGGAAAGCAGTTATTAGATTTCGATTCATTATTATTTGTTGTATGTTAACATTATTTTTAAAAAGATGCTGTGGACAGCATAATACCATCTATTATGACCACCCCTTCAAGTATACAAGTTTCAGATTTGGTCTGTGGCAAAATGCAGGCAAAAACATGTCAGAGTATTCTGTCAGTCTGCAATTTGTACTCAAATCAATACAATAAATAAGTACAATTTGAGTACTGTAAGTAGACATGCAAATGTGTCCCAAATTACACTCCCTCTGAACATGTTCTTCTTAAGAATAAATAGTTATTTTGCAACCATTAAAAAGGCTTTTTATTATAAAAGGATCTGGATTTACAACAGTTGCTATTGTCATGTGACCTGTCAGTATCCATTGCGTTGCTTCAATGCCATTCACAAGTCCTCTCCTGTGAATGTACTGTGAATCTGAACATACTGCTCACATACTGTTTAACCTACTTTAAAGTAGCGACATATGTGATTTTGGACGCAGCCATTGCATGTTAAAGGTACCCTATAGAAGTTTAGTCTTTCTGTTGCCTTGAAATATACAATTCCAATAGATTTGCAATAAATCAGTTTCTTTGTAAGGCCTTTCAACCTTTGTCTTCTAGTTGAAAAAGACATTTACTCAAATATTAGATCTTTTTGATTCTGCTTCTTTTAAACCTTTTTGGTACCTTTTTGGTACCTTAATGAAAAATTTGGTAATTTAATTAAAAATGATGTACTGGCTGAATAATTAATTTAAAAAGAAAAAAAAAAAAAGGAATCCTCTGTGGCGTACCTTTAATATCAGTGTACAAATAGTTTCTTGTTAGTGTAAGATAAGTGCTGTTTCATTGACACAGAAACTGGGTAAACATCAAATGAGCATTCAAATGAGTTTAGACTAAATGAAAAAAAAAACCTCCATAGATGGCAGCTGCTACACAACTACCTCAAATCAACAGTGGAGTTAGCATAGCATCGATAACTTTTGACATTAACATAGCTTTCGTGTTGCCGTTGTCCCCGTGGCCTGCCTTTAAGCACAGAGCTCATGTTTGTGGCTGTTTATCATCTTCGTGCTTGTCGGGTAATCCTGACTCGCTGTGTTCGTTTCCCCCTCTCCTTTGCACTGGGCGCACGAGCAGTGAATGGTGGCTGGTCCACGTGGGCCACATGGTCAGCCTGCAGTGCTGTCTGCGGTCGGGGGTGGCAGAAGAGGAGCCGGAGTTGCACCAACCCCACTCCCCTGAACGGCGGGACGTCCTGCGATGGCCAGAGTGTCCAGAAAAGTGCCTGCACTGCCACCTGTCCAGGTAACGTCCACCGGGCGTCGCTCACTGCAGAGTAGAGCTAGATTAGCATTAGCACAAAGACCCTTGCACGGTTCCCCTTGCTCAATGGCAGGAGTAGCCCCTTCTCTGTGGGACGGCTAGCTTGATTGGCATTAGCATAAACTTTTTCATGTTTGTTTTTTTTTCATTTTTCATAGCTAAACCAGTGCTTTCTGTGTCCATTCCGGCCATCATGTTGATTTTGCTGTGCTCTGTGCTGCTTTCGCTTTTGCTGCATGAGGTCTTTTGCTGTTCGGTTGTAAGCAGGGTCCAAAATTAACTTGTCTGCCAGTGGCAGTTTTTTTTTTTTTTTTTTTTTTTGCTTATGTTGAGATGCTGTTTCTCACATTTGTCCCCAGATGGAGTTCTGGAGCTTATTCTTTACAAAATTTAATTAAGAATTAAGTCTTCAGTCTTTACAATAAGTCTTTATCCAAATTCCAATTCAATTCTAAAATAAAAAAAAACAATAAAACAGTAATATTGTTATTATAATTTAAAACAACAGATTTATATATATATATATATATATATATACATAATTTACATTCTGTGAATTTTCAGCTGTCGGTCTTCACCGTCACATGAAATCATTTTAATGTTAATTGGGTGTTTAAGAAAATTTTTATTATTATTATACCTACTTTTTGATGTTTATACAGTGTCACATACATTTTTAATGAAAATTAAACAGAAAAAGAAAATTAACTACATTTGACACTAGGAAAGCAACGTTTTAATGTTCTTTAAACAATATTGTACTGAAAACAAATTTTTTTTTATTTTTTTATTTTGCAACCAGCATCAAACAAGGTGACTTGTCTTTTAAACAGTCAGACAGGGCAGCACTGAATGATATTTTCACTATTGCACATTTATAAAAACAAATATTTGCAATTGTTTTGATGCCAGCGTGCTACTGTATGTTACTGCTGTTGCCCTGACCTCCTTCACTGCTGCTAGTAGTACGTTTTAAGGCTTGAGAAGGAAAAGAGAAAGGATGAGGAAGCAGGGAAACAGCGCGGTTGCTTTTCCCCAGTGCTTATCGATCGCATCCAGTTTGAAATGGAAGTCAGGGCACTTCATTTACAGACTGACATTAGACTCAGGTAGATGGGGGTTGGGATTCTCTTGATTACTGCGATAGGCTCATGAGTGTATTTCAGCAGGGACAAAAATGGCATTATGCAGGCGCTGCTGACCAGCGGAAAATATCCACGCTTAGTAAACAGGAGAGGAAATCGAAGCTTTTGTCAGCTGCAGCTTGTCTCCCTCGCTCACCCCCTCTTTTCCTCCACTTCTCCAGTGAGAGGGTTTATCTACTTAAGCCAATCTCCTGTTTCATTACAAAGCATCCAGTGAAATTTAATAAGACGCCACCTTTACACTGCTCTGTAAGTAACGTGCTCTCAAAATATGGCATTTTTGATGAGCAAAAATACAAAGCATGGGGGAAAGCTTCTGACAGAGCTCTGTGGGGATGGATTTCAGATGATTACGACTTAAATAGGATTTCTGTGGGGGAGAAGAGAGACGGGGAAGAAAATATAGGCATGAACACTGTTAAAGAGAAACACTGGAGGTAGAATTTTTGTAGGAAAGTAGCGATTAGAAGTGCAATGAGGACAGAGAGGGCACTATAAAAAATAATCCTGTAAAATTTACAGTAAAAGAAAACAATATGCCAGCACATTTCCGTAAAAAAAATATGATAGCTGTCTTTTAGGTTTTACAGGGCTGAACTTAAATTTATGGAAGGATTAACTGATATAATTTTAACAGTCCATGCAATGTAATACAAGATATTTTGGACTTATATAATACTGATAACCAGCATAATGCAAATGGTAAAAGAGACACATGAGGAATAAAGTATTAACTCAAATTGTGTGTTCACTATACATTTAACAGTATTTTACTGTAAAAATACAAAAAATTAGATTTGCTACTGTACTATATACAATTTGCAATGTATATATTAATGTAACTTAATGTTAACCATTTAAGTTTTTTTAAATATATTTCTTACTGCAAAAAATATTTTTCTAGTGTACAAAAATTATTATTATCAAAGAAACTGATGTGTCATTCTTTCTTTCTGTTGAGGTTTTTATTTATTTATTATTATTCAAAAGTGCAAATAGAAGTTTATGAAACTTCTATTGACTGATGTGCTTTAGTTGAAGCCATTACATTCTATAATTTATGTAGTTTTTGCTTCAAAATCATAAGGAAATGAATTATATTTCATTCAAAATAATGATTTATTTAGAAAATTATTACCAATAAATGTAACCTGCTATTGAATCTTGGTTTTCAGAGTACATTCTGATTTGTTCTGATTGTGTTGAGAGCAAACAGATAAGTCGCTTATTGTTGGAAACGTAGTACAGAGAGAGGGAGGTCAGAAGCAAAGAGGTTCACAGTGGTGACCAGTGCAGTTTTTTTAATAAGGGTCATGCTGAGCAAGGGAGTTGGACGTTGTTTCCATGGTGGCTTTATTCCCCTTGTGTATCTCACACTCCGACTGATTAATCCTGACATGGGCCGCAGCGAGGGAGTCCTGGCCAAGGATGACTTAGTTGTGTTCCCAATCAAAAACGAGCACCTGCCTGCTTTAGTGTGCTCACCAGAGGACCCCAAATCCTGTCAGCGAGAGAAAAACAGAAAGAGAGAAAGTGACCATCCCGTTCCATTTATCACCATACAAAGACACGCACGGACAACTGCAGGCCCTAAAAATTACATCTGAGACTTCATCCCGATTTATCAAAACGTGACTTCTGACTGCAGGAGGTATAAATCATCATTTACTGACTAGCTGCAGGTAGAGGCAGCGTGCTCCCAGAGCACAGTCAGACAGCAGGAGACAGAAAGAGAAACAGCAGAGCTTTGATAAACGACTCTGTATGGGAACACAGTCCATCGCCGCTGTTCTACTGATCCTCAGGACAGGGCGACTTTAAAGGACGTGACGTGATTCTTTGTGTAATGCGGCGAGCTTGCAATGCCGAGTGAATGCTGATGAAGCTGAATTCTTTTTTTCTGATGAAGCTGAAATGTTTCCAAGGCACTTGTTATACTCAGCGCCAATTTAAA
>JAUYWG010000048.1:8441675-8461457 GCA_034779775.1 Enteromius afrohamiltoni
CAATGTTCATTATCAGTGTGGATTTGCGCAGCTCGTCAGTGAACACGGCTGTGTGTAGTACGGCTCAATGTGAAATCACGCACCTGATGGCATTTACCGCTGATTAAAGGACCGCGTTTACTTCCAAAACTCGCAAACAGATCGAACGATTGGGATCGGGACATCCCTATTCAGAGCATTAGAAACGCTAGTTGGTGCTCTAATTAGTCTGCCGAAACTCATCCAGTGAGAAATGTTCCACGGTGCAAAAATAAGTGCAATTAAAAATTTAGTTTAAAAATTGTATTGGTTATTTTTGTGTAATTAATTAATCTAAATGAACGCGTTAAAGTCCTGGCCCTACTTTAAATATATGAATTTTATAGCACTTCGTTATGTTGTGAAGAGTAATATAATACAATACAAGTAAGCTTAAGTATAAAGTAATATAATAATATAAATAGTTTTTTTCAGTAACTCTAGTTAACTATACGCACACACACCATACAGTATAATTTTACAATTTGTAGCTGTGGCTGCATTAAATAATTTAGCAAACATTCATTTATATATATATTTTTTATTTATATTTAAGAATGGGCCTGAGCACTTGAGCTTAATGTGCTGGATCATGCATCTGCATTTATAATATAATTGTATATACAAAAATGTATTTTATATTTATATTATATTTTTTTTATTATTTTCTTGCTTAATTATTAGTCAACATTTATTTAATAAATACACCTTTACATTTCCCACAAACATCTATTTGTCTGAGTGTGTGTAATTTTATAACTGTATATATGTATAAGTATTTGATATTGTATATTATACAATAAAACAATGTTTGATTACTCTGAAAACAAAACCAAAAAAAAAAAAAACTAATTCCAAAAATTCCAGACAAAATGCATCCTCATTAATATTATTATTAATATTTGTTTTTGTTATGATTCTCTTTGGTCATTTAAGTGAAAACTTGTTGATTTTGGTAAATTACAATTGATATTAATAAAATTAGTATATAAAAAAATAAGTTAAAAATTTTGTTTAGGTGTTTGCCAGATTTTACATGTTACCTTTATAATTTCTTTTTTAATAATTTAACATTTTAATTTCATTCTATTTATTTATCTCCTCTCACCAGGAAACTACATGTCACGATTCAGTGGAGAGTAAGTTTGCTTCACTCTGGAGGGTTTTGCAGACTCTTCAGCCTGTTAATCTTCTTTTTTTTCATGCTATTTTCAGTACCTGGAGTGCACAAGCTACAGGCACAAACCCAGCCCCAGTCGTGTCTCTGTGCGTCAACTGTCAGTTTATGATATCATAAGTCCTCTTAAATCATGACAAAGTCACTTCCTGCAGACATACTTAATGCATTGTCGATACAGAGAGCAATTCCTGTTTGCATGCGCTCAGTCATTCACCATTGACCAGCTGTCACGAAACAAGCCCTGATGTAATGCCGCTTCCTGGAGCTCGACCACCCTCCTGCTTGCACGGTATCATGTCGTATTGACAGAGTCATCAGTCAGACGCGTTCAACAAAACATGTCAAGACATGTTGCCGATGACCCCCGCACAGCATTAGCGATACTTTGTAGTCACGTCTGAATAATAGAGTTATATTTAGGAGAAATTAACTGGACCAGGCACCTGTAGTCCAAGAAGTGTAGATTGCATTAAGTAACAACTCCGCTGATGGCAATGAGGATGTTTATTGCGACTGGTGATTAAAAGTGTGATGAACAATTAGAAGACAGCTTAATTAGAGTGACGCAGACTGGCATAATGGTAATTGACAGCCCTGTTTTAATTGTGTGTGTGATTTTGGGCATTGGGATGATTCTAATTTGATCATTTCCTTTGATAATCTCACTCTCGTTTAGTCCAAACAAACCAAGCAGAGAGTGTTAGGATGTACATGAGTGTGATCGTGACTCTAACTTCCTGTGCAGTTCTGTTCGCACTAATGAGAAGTAAATAAAAGACCGATTTAGGGCTATAATGGGGGTTTAAATTAAACACAACTATATACACAAGAATGATTTTATTTTGTAAAGTAGAACTTCTGTCACTTGTAGATTTTGCTTTCTATAAATCTAAACAAAAACACTTGTATTGTTATGTCAAATTATTCCTAAAGGTAAACAATATACTAGTAACCACACAAGGAATGTTTTCATTCATATATAGATAGATCACCATTAAAGTGTTAGTTCATCCAAAAATGGAAATTCTGTCATAATTACTCATCCTCATGTCGTTCCAAACCCATTAGACCTTCATCTTCAGAACACAAATTAAGATATTTTTGATGAAATTGGAGTGCTATCTGACCATCCATACACAGCGATACAACTGAAATGATCCCAGGTTTAGAAACGTAGTACATACATCAGTAAAGCAGCATCAGTGGCTGAACTTCAGTTTTGAAGAGTGGTTGAGTAAATTGTTATTTTTGTTTTCTTTGCGCAAAAAAAGTATTATTTTAGCAATGCAAAACTGATGTTGAGCCACTAATGTCACATGGACTGCTTTATAAATGTTTTTAATACGTTTCTGGAACTGGGAACATTTCAGTTGCTGTCTGTGGACAGTCAGATAGCTCTCCAATTTCATAAAAAAATATTTATATTTGTGTTCCGAAGATGAACGAAGGTCTTGTCGGTTTGGAACGACACAAGGGTGAGTATGATAGAATTTAAATTCTGGTGTGAACTAACCCTTTAACTACATATTTTGCTTCTATAGTTAATAGTGAGAATTGTTCCCATACTAACATATTTAACCATAACATTTATATATAGTTTATGATGCATAATTTACTCTAAAGCACTGATTTCCATAAATTCAGCAGCTTGAAGAATGCTGATGTAGCAGGCTGCCAGCAAACACTCCCATCTTTCCAACTGCAGAACAACCCACTGAAGCACAGATATGATTACCTTTTTAAGGAGGCGGCAGTAGGGAAGCTGCACATCTTACGGAAATGTTTTCCCAGCAGTTAATTCCCTTACGCACGATGCAAGCCAAGTCAGGTTTAGGTAATTCTGTTTGCTAATAATTGTAGGCTTGGGAAAAAAAAACAAAAACTGGCATCCGGCAAAATTTGGTTAACGTCAGATTACAAAGTAATACATGGGAAGAACAGGTATTTCATTCTTAAATTGACAATGATTATCACTTTACACAGTTTTAAATCATCTACTTAGGCAAATGTTTGGAGTGCAATACTGCATGGTGAGTACAGTATATGCAATGCATACACATTAAATATATAATAATGTATGTTGACCTCATTTACCTCTTTGTGTTGTATGCTTAATTCAAACTACCATCCCCAGGTTGTTGTTGTTGATGTTGTTTTATTTTTTTCCAGTCAAGAAGAGAAGGTCTTTTATGCAGTGTTCTCTTTGTTTATTGCACAATTTGGCAATTTCAGTGGGCCACAGACTTTTATTAAATTGATCAAAAGTGACTCTAAAGACCTTTATTATGTTACATGAGGTTTCTATTTCAAACAACTTCAATCAACTTTCTGTTAAAAGGTCAAAGATCCTGAATTAAATGATTACCGTTTCCACAAAAAAAAAAAATGCAACGTTAATAATGAAAATTCTTGAGCACCAAATCAGCATATTAGAATGATTTCTGAAGGATCATGTGACACTGAAGACTGGAGTAATATATTCAGTAGTTCTGGGAAATGATTAATCATAATTAAATGTATCCAAAATACACACACATAATAAATATACGCACTTAAATTATGTTATATTATTATTATATATATTATAAATATTATGACTGTAAACCAGATCTACAATCCAGATGTTAACACGCTTCAAATTAAATATTTTAGTCATGCCGTCCTAGTTATTGCGGTCAAATACAAAAATGCTAATGTTTACAATATGGTAACCAAAACTTTATGTGACTATAACTGACACGTGTGTCTGTTTTTCTGTCTCTGCGCAGCAGCATCAGGTGCTGAGGATGTGGCCTTGTACGTGGGGATCGTAGCGGTGGCTCTTTGTCTGACTCTGCTGCTGATCGTACTGGTGCTGGTCTACCGCAGGAAGAAGGAAGGTCTCGATGCAGATGTGGCCGACTCCTCCATCCTCACCACTGGCTTCCAGCCCATGGGCATCAAGCCCACCAAGCCAGGTGTGTGGGCACCGCGCAGGGCAGCCCGCAGCAGTAGGCTATTGTTTCTCTACACTATCCACCCCTCGTCACGGTGTCTCACACCCATCCTTTCATCACAGTGCCGTGTTCCCGTGCCGCCTGTGGATATAGCAACTCACAGTCTTGCGTGTGTGGTGTTTACGTTAAATGGCGGCAGTCATAGTTTTGTGTGTCATCTTTACAGTTGCAAGCAATGTGGTGGTTTTACTTAAAGGAATTCTCCACTTTTTTTGGAAATAGGCTCATTTTCCATATCCCATAGAGTTAAACAGTTGAGTTTTACCATTTTTGAATCCATTCTGCCAATCTCTGGGTCTGGAGGCACTTTTAGCTTATCTTAGCTTAGTATAGATCACTGAGCATCATGCTCAAAAATGACCCAAGAGTTTTGATAATTTTCCTATTTAAAGCTTGACTCTTTTGTAGTTGCATCGTGTACTGAGACCGTAGAATGGAAAGTTGCAATTTTATAAGCGGATATGGCTAGAAACTATACTCTCATTCTGGTGTAGTAATCATGGGTGCCATCAGTGCAGCAGGCACAGTGATATTACGCAACTCCTGAAATGAGTCCCCTGCAAATAAGAGTATAGTTCCTAGCAATATCAACCAAGAAAATTGCAACTTTTTAATTGAAAAGTCAAGCTTTAAATAATACAATCATCTAAATTCTTTAGTCTTTTTTTTTTTGGAGAAAGATGCTAATGGCTAATCCGATTCAATGGATCTATGCTAAGCTAAGATAAAACTGGAGATCAGCTAAAAAGAGTAAAACTCAACTGTTCAACTCGGGGAGAGTTGGAAAATAAACCTATTTTCAAAAAAAGTTGAGTGCTCCTTTAAATCATCTTTGAAGTCCTAAGTGAGAGGAGACCTTCACTCGTCCGCCTGCTACTGTGGGAAGTGATTTGGTAATACTAGCATGAAGCAATAGAAGCCGATTTCCATTGATCCTCCCACGAAACAAATCTGCCTACTGCTGTGCACTTTTATTTTTACATATGTAAAGTGTTTAATGGGGAAAAACTTGAGCGGTTCTGAAATCGCAAAATCCTGTTGGATATTGGGGAGCCACAAAGTGTACAAAAATTTAAACCGTGACCGCAAGGCTTTCTTTAAACTCTGTATTAAATTGATTGTGGCTGTTTAAGAGGAGGAGGAGGCATTGATTTATTTACGAGTGAGTCTCTCTCAGCGCCGAAGGCCCGGCTACATCCATGGATTTGTGCATTTGCACTGAATTTCAATTTGTGCTGTGCACTTTTGACCACTGTGACTTTTCGAATTGCTTTTTACTCGTTTCTTTCTTTCCCTATCCACAGAAAACTCTCATTTGCTCACTATCCAGCCAGATTTGACCACCACCACCACAAGCTACCAGGGAACGCTGCGTTCTCGCCACGAAGTCACCGGAAAGTTCTCCGTAAGCAACGGCCCCCTCCTGGAGCCACTTCCTAATGGCTCCCACACGCTGCACAACGGCAAACTGCCCAGCGACCCCAACGACTTCATGAACCGCTTGTCCTCTCAGACGTATTTCAAAACGCTACCGAGAGACAATGTCAACACCTCCTACGGAACTTTTAATTTCCTGGGGGGTCGCCTAACCCTCCCCAACACTGGTAAGATTATATGACTGCAAACAGTATAAAATGTTTTCTTGTGTTTAGTGTTTAGTGTTGTGAAAAAGCTCTGGAGCTTTGTTAAACTGCAACGTTATTATACTGACATGGCCCAAAATGGAAGGGTGAAGTGATCCAATTACACGGTAATCCAAGCAGTTTTATGTAAATCGGGACACGAGCGAATGCGAACACCTTCTAAAGAGGGTTTTTTTTTCAAGTAACAAGGCAGAGCGGGCAAAAGAAGCGCTTCCATTTATATACTAATGATTGTGTCATGACAATGACAACCGTTTTCCTTATTCGACGAAAATAGCCATAATTGGGGAACATCTAGTTTTATTTTTTCCATTCTCATTTTTGAAGGATATCTCACTGCATCTTCTCCGAGCTGAGCCAGTGACTTAGTTGTCAGCCGTGGCACTGTAAGCTGATATGCAGCGTGCGCATTCATGGTGCCTGCAACTCTATCCACTCCAAGGACACCACCAGAGTATATTCAAACCAATTAGTCTCCTTAATCACAGACAGAGGGTTCATCAGGCTGTCACATTATGAATCACTCGCGGTCAAAGAGACTGCTCACGAGGCAGTGGAAATGAAATAACCAGGGCTCCCTCGACTAAGAACATTGGCCTTCAAAATATAATGCCTGATACCTGTTATGCGTGACTGTTTTGAGGATGGGTTATGGCTTATGCTGCTCTTATGCATTCATCTTAAATGTGATTACTTCACACTTAGACAAGTTACACTGCAAGGTTTGTTTTGTAAACGGTTGGGTAATGATGTAATCGTTCTAATATCGTATAATAGTATATTATTTTACATTTACATTTTTCTTAATATTTGTTCATTTATTTTGAAAACACAACATTTGAATTAATTATTTGCATCCCAAATCTAGTCAAATACAGAAGTTTAGATGGGACTATTTAGAATTTCTTAGTTATTACTTTTACAAGGTATTTTGCAAAAAAAAAAAAAAGTAAAGGAAAACAGTTCTGAAAGTAAGTTGCATATTGCAACATATTATTACAAACGATTTTTTGAGAAATTTACAATACATTCTCTTAAAGCGCACCAAGTTTCATTGCCAACACTTTGGCTTGTGAAAAAATATGAACTATGATTGTTTGTCTTTTTGCTGAAAAGGAAAAAACTGGACCTTTAATGGAATACCCCTGCTTTAGGCACTTCCTGCCACTGTCCATATCTCCAGGGTATAAAGTGAAAGAGTTTTGGAAGGTACACATGGTAGATGACATCTTTGACCTTGACTGTTGGTTTATATGGTGTTAAGCACATTTACTTCTGTCACATAGAGACCCACTGTGAGCTGTGACAAAAGCAGCATTCAGATGGAACAAATGAGCCTACCTTGTCTCTTTTGTTCCTATTTACATTAGGAATCAGCCTGCTCATCCCGCCAGAGGCCATTCCCAGAGGGAAGATTTATGAGATTTATCTCACCATTCAGAAGAAGGAAGACATGAGGTAGGTCCCTGGAACCAATCTGAGGATCTGCCTTACAAAGAGAGGATGCACAGTTTGAATCAGATTTAAAAAAAAAAAGGCCTGGCACAGAGCATCGAATGTAATTGAAGTCAATCTCGGCATGCTGCTGTGCATGATTGTGTGTGTGTGAGGCGTTTGCTCGGATTTATGACTAATGCTGGCTTGAGATATCAAAAGCTTGTGTGTATGTGTTGTGTCTTGTCTGTTATATGTAAATGAGCCATGGGTCACAGAGAGGGAAATGTTCGCTTGTTTTAGATTTTCCTGTCGGAGTGAAGCACCAGGTAACGCTCTGGCTATTTTTTGCTCATGCATTCATGCGGTGTTCACGATCAGCTCCCTACTGGGCTTGAATGCAAAGTGTGAAAAGTCAGATCAGAGCACCACAGCCCTGATTAATAGTGGAACCTCATCTTTTTAAAGGGTCTGCTCTGGGCTTGACATTGGCCATCCATCCAGGTCCTGTTAGTTGAATGCTGACCATGTGCTTCTCCTCTGCCTCCCTTTAGATTGCCCCTGGCTGGGTGTCAGACATTGCTGAGTCCCGTGGTGAGCTGCGGACCACCCGGTGTGATGCTCACCCGGCCGGTCATCCTCAGTATGGACCATTGCTCTGATGCGTGCCTGGAGAATTGGGCCATCCGTCTCAAAAAGCAGTCATATGAGGGAATGTGGGAGGTGAGTGATTGTTTGAGTCTTTTTGAGCTATATCATTTTGATTTATTATTGTATTTAATATATTATTAAACAATTATGTTTTATAATTTTATAACACATATAAACATAGCAGAAGTGTAATACTGCTTTAAATTATTGTTGCCCCCCCCACCCACTAAAATGTCATTGTGTAACAGTTTTGTAAGGCATATTTACAATAAAAATCTATTTAAGACATATTAAAAGATTATTTACTTTCACCTCAAGTACCAATTAAAACAGTAAAATTTAATATGCTCCCTTATTCTTTTATCCTTATTTCCTTCCCTTATTTATGTAATAAAAAAATACTACCATCATTTTTTTTTTTTTTTTAGAAATTAGCTATTTTTACAGTAATTGCTTTGAAGTGCAATTGAAGTGTAGGGGACAAAAATATATTTGAATATGCAAGAATATAATATCACAATGTAAAAATAATTTGAAAATAGGCATCATTGTCTTTATACAAAATCTAGTTTTATTATGTTTTATTTTGGGGTAAAGTTTTTGCCAGATTTACATATTTGAGTACAAATCTATTCTGTGAAGCCATAAATTCAATCATAGATAAAGATTCTGTTCTATATGATTGTGCCTCATTTTAATTAGCTTTGAACTGTATGTAGGTTTAATTCATGCTGTACGTTCACCTTTTCTGCCCTTTCCCATCTCTTTCTCTCCTGCTACTGAATTTAATATCTTATGGAGGCAAATGGGCTGTATCGTCATAATCATTTCAAATAGCCTCTCAGACAATAAAGCCCTGAAGTGTCTCCATCAGCGTACTCCTCATTTCACCTATCTCTCATACCTTCACATTTAATCTCCATTTAATTGTATGGATCTTTTCCTCATTCCATCCGATGGCCATCAGCACCCACCTTTAAACTGAACCGGGGTGAGTCCTTCATTACGCATGATGGCTTTTCCAAATCTGCTCTGAACCGCATCGGGTCGGTGCAAGATAGATCAGACACAAAGACATGGAAGAGGAGGAACCTAGGGAGGAAGGGCGGAGGAAGATGGTGAAGGTCTTCTTTCTTGTTTGATACTGTGCATAAATTATTCAGGCTCCTTGGTGTGGCAGCAATGGGGCGGCAGTAGAATGAATAGGCCTGTCTTAGATAGAGGGTAGAGCAGCACTTTTAATCATCCCCTGCCCCAAATATAGCCCATTGGCGGCAGGTCGCTGTTCTTGGCCAGGTACAGCAGACAAAAGAGGGAAAAAACACAGGGAAGTTTGTCCTGGAAGGAGCCTTGGCAGACAGATTCGCGGCAATTAATTTCTCCAGAGGACGCAGATCAGCAAAACGCAAGCAGAAGAGAATGAAATATAGTCTGTGTCGTTATCGAACCACAGGATGATTTTTTTTCTCAGTCATTTAAAAAAAAAAAAATTATAATGGAAAAAAAAAAAAAACAGACTTCATTGTGGTCAAATGGAAAGCGGCTAGTGCCAATACTAATTTCACTGATGAAGATAGTGGCTTATTTTATTGATTGCTGGATGTAATTTCCTGGCCTGGATCCCGAGGTGCATGACAGTAGGGCCGCCTCTCTGTATTTGATTAGATAATGGTGTGAGCGAGAGAAAAAGAGAGAGACGGTATATGCGAGGAATCTTTCTGATGAGCTTCCTGCAGAAAGTTCTGTCGCCACATATCCCACTTGCCTTTTCTCTAATTAAAGCCACTCTGGGGAGCCATTATGTGATTGTATCTGACCGGAGACGGTGAGAAATCGGAGCGTTTTCTCACAAAATCCTTGGCCTTTGCAAGAGTCACGTTTTCTGACAGAATGCCTTTTCTTCTGATTTTAGTACCATTTTCTTTGCATTAGTCTATACAAGGAACACTTGAAGGCGTCTCTGATGTCTGTCAGGATTTTTTCATCCAATTAAACTAATTATCTTGCCATGCCCTGACGAGCTACATATTGCGCATGGCAACCTGTTAATTAGATTCTTCTCCTGGTTATTAGTAGAGAAGCACCTCAAACTGTCAAACTCACTAATTGATTAACACAAAACAGTGGGGTGCAAAATGACGTATGACTGGTTGTGGCGTTGCAATGGATGAAGTAATGGATATGGCTTAATAGTTTTATGGCTTTACAATCCAGAAAAAAATAAAATGCATAAAAATAATCATTCATTCATTCCATTTTATTTGTATTAATTTATAGGAATTTTTATTGTTCCTACTCCTGTATTTAACTTTTGGTATTTTCACGTAAGTAAATCTGAACTGGAGAAATTGATTCTCTGCTTGAAAGCAGAAGAATAGGAAGTCCTAATCACTTAGTGGGCCCTACCACGTGTGAACATTCAGGATGAACTCCTGCTATTAGTGTCTCATTAGAGCACAGAACACCGCTCATTATGCAGATCTTTCAGTTTGTGCTCAGCCAGATCGCTTCACTGTATCTAAAATCTGACACGGAACATCCTCAGGGCAGGAGCTGACCCTCTCTCCAATAACTCCACCGACACAGCTGCTCTCTGCCCTCCCCTCTGATCCCTGTGCCATTGTCTCATTGGTTCCTCAGGATGTACTTCAGCTTGGTGAAGAAGTGGTTTCGGAGCCGTACTACTGCCAGCTGGAGGCGGAGACGTGCCGGGTGTTCACTGAGCAGCTAGGTCGCTTTGCTCTGGTCGGGGAGTCCCTCAGCATGGCTGCCGCTAAACGCTTAAAACTGCTGCTGTTTGCTCCCGCCTACTGCTCTACACTCGAGTACAACATCCGTGTCTACTGCATGGACGACACACAGGACCTGCTAAAGGTGAGGCCTCTGATTCAAAATATACAGTAGCTTATGCCAGTTACCTAGCCAACACAGATATGCTGTATGCCATCTTGGTATTTCTTGGTGTTGTGTTTTGGTTATAGAGGGTATAACCCACACAGTTTCACCAAATCTCACATTAATCTTGAGTACCTATAGAATAGTACTGCATCCTTCATATCTCCAAAACATTTCTAGTTTTATCATATTTATAAAAGAAAGATACTGCTTTATGATTCTTTCCGAAAAAGCTGAGCTCCTGAAGGGGTGCTGTGTGGGCGGAGCTAAAGATTGATGAGAACTTGCGCCAATGGCCAACAAAGCACAGACATTTGATGCCGTTTCACTTACCGTCTGCAATTCTGAATCATGCCTGTGATCTTTTATAGCTGGGACTGCTCAATCTTTCGTTATTAAACAATTTTTAAACCCTTAGTACTTTGCTCTTCAGAAAAACAAAGGGCATCCACTATTTATATAATGCTGGGTTCTTTTGGAAAGCTTAACAAGTTTATCTTTTCTTTACATCTAAAATGCACACCTTCATCTACATCATGAAGACCAATGATCAGAAAAAAAACTCTCAGAAACTTGAACAAACCCGGAAGTAAGATTTTTGGCACAGAAAACTTGGTTATATCTGCAAATAGTTATTTGAAACTTTGTCCATGCGTAGCATGAGAATCCAACTTTTTAACGGTGTGAGCAACTCTGAATTTACATTATGTGAATTATAATTTTAGATGTTACTTCCAAAAAAAAAAAAATCTGAAAAAAACATTTCATGAAAGATGCATAAATGACCTTTTGTCCTAGTGTTTTAAGAACCAGATAACTCTGAACAAACATTTAATTTATTATTCATTCCATTTATGTTAATGGAAGAATGTTTCTTTATAACTTAGTTTACTTAGTTTTGTTTTATGTGAAAGAAAGAGTCAGACATGTTCAGAACAATTTGTAAATTGTATGATGACAGAAATATTCATTTTATTGCTGGTACACAAAAGATGTAGCCTGGGCCCGTCCATACTTTCTTTGACGCTACATTCATTTCGTCTCATTCAAGTTAGTCTGGCAAAGCTGCCGTTTTAGAGCATTTCCGTTCCCAAAAAAGTGGGAACCAATGAGAAACGGGGCCCCAGTAGTATACAGAGGCATCTGATGGACGCAGGTTAAGCCCGCCTCCCAGACTAAGACTAAGCTCGTATGAGCTTTAATAGTCGCGGAAGGCAGGCTACCAAAGATGTCTTGCAATTTAAGAAATAATTGTTTTTTTTTTCTTTTTTCTTCTTTCATCAGACAATCACATTTGTTTTTGTTTTTTTTGTTGTTTTTCTTCTGGCTTACACTTATTTTTCTTTCGTTCCCCTCCTAAAAGATCAGAAATAATCAAGAGCTAATGCCAAAGCAGCCTCCCTCGAGGAGCACGTCTGAGCAGTCTGTTAAGATTTCATTTGCATGCTTAATTAGCAAATGAAAAGGAGAGACTCTCTAGCCGTGGCCCCTGAGCTCCGCTCGGCTCTCACTGTTAAAGTAAGAGGGCCCGTTCCCTGCTCTGCCCACTCCAGCCTCTGAGAGCATGCCAGAAAAGGTGACCTGCCCCTACCGAAAGCTGCCCGCTGGGCCCCACTAGGGTGGCCTGTCGGGGGGAAAGAGATTACGAAAGAGATGCCAGGAATTTGCCCGGTTTGTTTAAAATGAGCTCTTAGCCATGCAGAGATGAGAAGTGCTCCAGTGTATGATGGATGTGAACACCTCCCCTCCAATCCTCTCCAAAGGGTTCATGAGAACGTTGATTGCTCTGTCAGTTTAAAATAAAGAGTTGAAGTGGTGATTTGCTGGGACCCCCCCAAACAAAGTTTTATGTTTTATATTTTCCTACAGTAGTTTCTATTTAGAGACTGAAGATATGGATATGTGTTATGCTTTTAGCTATAGCTACGGTGTTGAGCTTCTAATACAGATGCTTTTTTAACCCATGACCTCCTTTCATTCTAACCTTGCCTTTGATCAGGAGTGGGCCGCTCCAGGGGAATCTTTATACGTGGACAGACTCATTCATGAAATGCTCTTGTGTGGTGCTGCTTTCTATGAATCCACAGTATCTGCATTTTTCACTCCCCTCGAATGCATAGACTGCTGCGGTGAGCCACAATGGCCTTATAGGATATGCAGTTTTTTTACTCTGTGGTTTAGCGGGGAGTCGAGTGGACTGGATGCTGATCTTTGTCAATATAAAAAGGGAGAGTTTTTGTTCCAAAGGCCAGAAACATACTGTATGCAAGTACATGAATCAAATGCTTCTGCAATATCCTGTTAAACCTGGAAATGTGCGTTTTTAAATATGTAAATATGCTTATTCTTTTCTGTACTTCTAAACAATTTTGGTGTTTTGAGTTGCTGGATAATAGAATTTGCTAAATCAATTAATGTAAAGAAAACTTCTAGTTTGCGCCAACTGAAACTATTCAAAGGCCCAGCTGATTTTCATTTTTCATATCAGCAGCCAATGAGCTTGCTCCTCAACATACAAATAATTGGCTAGTGCTTGCTGTTGTAGGTGGAGCACGCTTCAGAAACCCTTCACCTTCCCCAGCTCCACCTATATTGGGGTTAATTCGTGACAAATCGTTCCGAAGCAATGATTCACGAAACTCTAGATATCATGAACAAATCATGTTAAATAATCGATCAAAAAGTTTGGGAACATTCTTTTCAATACACCACCACAGTTTCACATCATTATATTCTAGTGTTTTAAACCATTTCTCATTGCACGCTGCATCTTTAGTTCAGTATATTTTATATTAGCTTCACTGCTGTTATTAATAAGATCTTTGTTTGTTTGTTTTTTACTGCTGTATTGAAAGAATGCTTGTCAAGCAATGCGTTTGCAGGTATTGCAATGCACTGGCCAAGAATTTGTAACGTATGCTTGTGGTCTAACAGGTGTTTTCGACCCCCTGAGAACCCCATCCCCAACCACAGTCCCTGATTGACTTTCCTTCAAATATGTAAGGCTAATTTATTGTGTTGGAATTATTATGCTAATCGTTGCTGATAACAGAAGAGGATTTCGGAATTAGCATAGCATTAGAAGTGTCGGTCATGACAAAGATGCAGTTATTTAATTTTTTTTTTGCATGCATCTTTTCCACCATCGTCTTGGGTGAATATTAACTGCATTTTGATTGCCGCAGGACTACTACATTACTTCGAGAAATGGTAACGCACAACAAATGAAAGCGATACCACTATTATTTTTAGTGGTTGTCTCTTCCCTGAGCTAAGAACTTTTTACATTATACAAATATTTTTTCTCCTTTCCAATTTCTTACCTTATTTATTCTTTCTTTCTCAGTCATAAGCTTTGCTTGTACCTAAAACAACAGAACTCTTTAATATCCCAATTAAGCCACATTAAAACAATGTCATTGTCTTTAATCATAAGTATGACATTTGGAAGTCAGTGACATTTCAGCAGTGATGCTTCCAATATGTTTGTGAGTCTTATGGGTCCAATTAGATAAATATTTAATGTACAACTGCCTGTTTGAGAACTGCTTCTGCTGGTTTCACCGTAGATTGATGCAGATTGCGACACTTCCTAAAGCTCAGCTATAGGACATGTTAGAGACACCTCTTTTGAAATGCTTAATCATTGTAACATACATGTCCTCAAAAAGTAATGCTGACCTTATTAGGCCATGCTGACCTTATTTGAGTGTTGGACACGCACGCACAAACCTCTACGCCAAGGCTCTGACCCTTTCATCCTTAATGTGATCTCACCATAGTATTTGACCTTTCAACAAAGCAAGATTGGCAGAGTCTGCATCCACTGCAGAAAGAAGATTAAGATCAGGATTATAGTGCACTAACATGTTGCAAAAGGGTTTGAAGCACCAGCAGAGGAATATTTTGGGTTCACTGTTTTTTCTGGTTCGTCACCAGGCAGTGGATTGTAAAATATCCTCTCGATTCAGAGATGAATGAGTGATGACCTTTGGTGCCTCTTTCCAAATGTTGTTCACATTTAATCAAGACCCGTGTGATATTCTCTTCTCCCTCCAGACCTTTCAACCCAGCAGCCAAATGTCTGAGGAGCCACGTCTGGTGTTTTCTATCTGCTGACTGGGCTAGAAACAAATAGAGAGAGAGGAGAGCAAGCGTTCTCATATTTGACCTTTCGTCTAACGTCTGAGCATAATTTGCGCGTATGTGCGTGCATTCGGGGGGAGAAACCAAAAATGGTGCACAGCTTTGATCACTGATGTAACATTTAACAAGACAGTCGGCTTCGTCAACCAACAACGTGAGAGAACGAGACAAAACAAAGCCTGTATGTATCTTTTGTCAAATTCGTTTCACTGGAATGCTTGTTTGGAAAGCTGCTCGTACACCGCTCGTGTTTTTAGTTTTTAATCAGAGAGAGAAATATTTGAGGTGTTGGGTGAAGGAGAAAAATAACCTCATCACCAGCTGGAGAAAACTCACAGACATATGTCTAGATGATTTACATCTGTGAAATGTTTGCTTCCATCATTCAGTTCTCTTTTCTGACTTTTCTGACTTGCTCATCAGCTCAGAAAGTGCAAGGTCTGTTTTCTCACGGCTGAGAAGTCGCAGAAGACGCCATGCGGAAATTAGTCAATGTCAGTCACTTTGTTATGCTCTCATGTCTTTATGCGCTGTGAAACAGTTTTAAAACACACTGCAAGAAATCTTCTATTAGTGCGGATCTATACCATCATTAAAATGCAAGCCTTTTTATTTAGTTCACTGATTTAAGAAATTGCGTAACAAACTTGTCTCAGTGGTTGGTAATTTATGGCATGTTCATTTTGATTTTATATGGTATGATGGTTATTTCTTGTACCTTATTACTGGCAAGCCGGTGGGGACAAAATGGATAGATCCCTCTCTGCATTCATGCTTAAAAGCTTTTTATTTGAACAGTTTTGAGATAGATTTACTAGAAAGAATTTATTAAGGTATGCATCACACTTAGGGGCTAGGACTTGAACAAACCCATAAAGATAAGTATTAACTTAACCAGCCTAAAAATACCCAACCTCACGACAAAATGCAAAAAAAACATGAACTTTTGACCGCTATGGTTCAATCTTCTGAGAGTTGACATTAAGTGTTTTATCTTAATGGAAGTTTGGGTCACTGTGAGCTTCGTAAACACATTGCCCTTTTGCCTGAATGGTTTTTAAATGTTTAGCTTGTGTGTGTTTGGTGGAAAAGCGCTTGTAGCATGTGAGTTGTAGCAGAGCATCTAACCTCCTTCTGTCAAAGACGGCGAGGGGAGATAAACTATAGAAGAGTCTCTTGTATTCCCAAATGGAGTGCAGCAGTAGTCCGTCAGAGCCCCCGCTCAGCACTCCGCAGGAGCTGTCCAGGCCTGTGAGGATGAAGGGTTTGTGGGCTCCGGAGGACTGTGGCCATGCTTCCCATAATCCTGTTATCTGTCTCTCTAAAGCTTACCACTCTTCTGACCCGAAGACACCAGTGTTAAGCTGCCTCGGTCTCCTCTCCATTCGTTTTTTTTGTATTATAGCTCGCTTACTCTCTCTCCTTTTCACCCTCTCTTGCTCCAGTTCTTGGTTGTCCAGTGAGTAAGAAAAAGACAGTGGTGGGCTACATCCTACTTTTTTTTTTTTTTTTGTCCTAAAGTAACTGTCAAAGAATAGAAAATTCCCTTTTTCAAGTGTTTTATACGGCAAAGCTATCACCATCTTCATCCCTCTTGTATATACTTTAAACGACTCTTTACAAAAATACAGTGGTGACCAGTCTCTGCCAAAATGATGTAGTTACTACAGTTCTTGTCAAGGGTGTCGTGCACATATTTTTTTTGAAGGGGAACAAGTGGTAGTTCTGGCTCTCTTGTTGCCCCAGGCAAGAAAACACATGACCAAAGAGAGAAAGAGAGATTTTTGTTATTTTAAAGTTATTTTTGTGCTAGGGAAGTTCAAATCACAAAACTACATTTGTTTGTTTGTTATTTTAAACCACACACACATATTTACATATTTATATATATATATATATATATATATATATATATATAAATTTTTTATTTTTTTAATAATTGTTGCTGTTGTTTTTTGTCCAGAAATATTACTGTAAAGCAAATTAATTAATATGGGGTTTTATTTTTGTATATTATTATAATTTTTTTTACTATGTATATTATTTTTAAAGTGTTTTTTGCATGCAATTAAGTGGTTTTGTCATTGAAAGAAGTCATGTTTGGATTGTTTAAATGAAATTCTGTGACAATTTATTAACAAGACAATGGGGTGTAGATAGGGCCAATATTCGCTCAGCCTGAGACATATGTGAAAGCAAACACACAAATGGCAAGCTCAGTTCTTGGCTGAGATGCAGCAGCGGCGGGCCAAGACTGACATGTTTCTTGCTCATCATTTCGAGCTGGCCTTGTTAATATACGTAGGGTGGACAGGCTGGACTGTGTCTACATTGGTATGCATGCTCTTAGTTATTCATAATATGATAATTGGCGTGCTCTTCTGTGTCTCCCATTACTAGGCAGCTAGATGTGCTGATTTAGGATCAAAGTCCATAAGCAGCAATTTGCAATGCTAATTTTCTCCCATAGAGTGATTGTATTTAAGAGAACAACGTAAAATGAGATTCTTAGAGCCTAAATAAAGTGTCTTTTGTGGTGGAGCGATTATATTCCTCTCCTGATTGGAGTGCACTTAGCCATTGACTGACATATAACCTAATGGCATGAGATAAATCTTTGACCTCTAACCTATTCAGTTCTTTTAAAATTCACCTCAGTGTTTGGGCTGAAGAACCATGAAAGATGTCAATGTCTCTATCTTTGCTGTGCTAATGGAGAAAGACTATAGCTTGACTTTTTGACTCTGATATAAAAAAATGTTTAAAACTACTTTCATTATCTCCCATGAAACCAATTGTGGTCTTTAAAAAGATAAAAGGGTGTTTTTATGCCAGAGACCAGAGACAAAAATCATGTGTAGAATTTTTAGTTTTAGTTTAGTTTGTTATATAAAGGTACTTTGTTCTGGCCTCATTTTAAGACATTGTGACAAGCTGAAAATAGAATAAAATTTGATTAGATAGATAGTATTGAATTAGTTTAGTTTAGTTTAGTTTCCTCGAAGGTAATTGCCTTAAGTTAGAAATCGTCTCCTTGTAAGAATAATTGTCTCCTTGTAAAAAACTCACTTGCTTTTGAAACTGTAGTTAAGCAGATAATATGGTACTTGTACAGCAGGTATTGCAAATGAATAATTAACAGGTTCTATACCGTTTTAATTGAAACTGGGCTTGCCAATACTTGGTAAAGAGTGCAGAAAATTGAATCGTCCATGTGCAGATAAAAATCACTGAGATTCTCCATCTTAATTAGAGGCACTCTCAAACACAATTCATGTGCATCCACAATCACACAGAAAAGAATCAAACATATGGTAATTACCACACCCCCACCTCTCTCCTCCATTTGTTGTCTATTCGTTCAAGTAGCTTTCTTTTATACACACCGCAGCTCGCTTCTCGGGAGCGCCTCACCTGTTTCGTTTTTCTTTAGTCCCTACATTTGTGCTGTTGTTTTGCTAGCAATGTTATGAAAGATTGCCGTTCTGATTGGGAAGGTCTGCCAGTCCTCTAACCTCGGCGTCCAATTCATCATGTTGTTTGAGCTGTAGTTCCTCTGTGCAAGCCGAGGTCTTTGATGGGAGTCTTTCGGCTTTCAGAGACCTCTGCTCCGTGCACTCCTTTAGCATGAGAGATGTGCCCTAAAAAAGAATTGATAGATCAGCCAGGATGTGCGTGGATATTATTACCTAATTCCAGATGGTCGTTCTGATGGCAACAAATGGCCTTGCCGTACCAACCCCACTGAGACGAAAACATTAGACGTGCGAGTACAAATTTCTTCTGGCACAGCCGCAGAAATGAAATTAAGCGGATCTTTGATGCACGAACAATGAGCGCTTGACGAATAGCTCAGCTCGAACCTTCATTACCCCGGCACCCTTGGATCTGGAGTGTGTTCGCCAGAGTTGCCGTGACCTTGGCGTGACAGTAAAGCAGCGTTGGGGAAACGGAATCGGGTTACGAGGGCCATGGCCTGACCGACTGTGCTGTGCCGTGTTTCTCCACAGGAGGTGATGCAGATGGAAAGACAGCTGGGAGGTCGACTGATTGACGAGCCTCACGTCCTGCTCTTCAAAGACAGCTACCATAACCTGCGCCTCTCGATTCATGACATGCCCCAGGCACTCTGGAGGAGCAAACTACTCGCTGGCTATCAGGTGGGTTTCTGTAAAACACCTCTTGCAGCAGCGCTTCTTGTATTAATGGTGTTTGCTACAGTGAGCAGCTAGATGTCTATCACTAGCGCCAATATTTGAGATTAGCGGTAAACCATGACCTCAAATATTAAATGTATTAAACAGTAAATGGAAAAAAGGAATGGATGACTGTGGTACTAATAATGGAACTGAGGTGCCTCCCTTAAACTCACACCTTCCAAAAACAGCTCTTATGAGACTGTAGAGTTAAAAGCATGGCTCAACAGGTAAAAGTAAACAATTGCACTACTTTTTTCAAAAAAGTAATACAATGCTTTTAACTTCAAGTTTAGCTTGCTTGTTAGGAATGAACTCCACAAGTTTGTCATATAAATTGAAACCAAAAAACATTTAATGAGATCAGATGTAACTGAATGCTATTATTGGATGAGCATTTTGTTTTGACAGAAGGTTCTATACATATTAGTGCTGTCAAATGATTAATCGCGATTAATCGCATCCAAAATAAAAGTTTTTCTTTACATAAGATGTAAAGTGTTGATGCTGTGTTTATTTATTATGTTTATTTTAAACACCAGGAACAAACACACATACAGTATATATTTTGAAAGTATTTACATGTAAATGCAATTATATATTTATTTTCTTATATTTGAAAT
>JAUYWG010000048.1:8462981-8482082 GCA_034779775.1 Enteromius afrohamiltoni
TACAAATATACTATGTAAAGAAAAACTTTTATTTTGGATGCGATTAATCGCGATTAATCATTTGACAGCACTAATACATATGCATGTGCATTTGTATATGTATATATACATATATAGACCACTTTAGTGATTGCTGTCAGACCTTTTAACCAGTATAAAAAAAAGTTTTCTGTGACCGTCTGTGGACATGTGGCACATGATTGGCTGTCTGTTGCTAAGCATCCAGTCATAGCATTCTAAAACCACATTGTTTCACACAGTTCATGCTTGTTTAACTATATGACTATATGCTAACACCCATACAGAACAATTTCTGTAACAACACATAACGGCACCCTAGCAACTGCTCAAATTGTTTAGGCTTTGTGAAGAGAAGTCAAAGATAAAGTAGCTGCAAAAAGTATTCCCTCTGTTTGAAATTCTCTTCCTCTATAAAGTGTACTTTAGATGTTATGTTTGTCTTTTTGATCTTTGTTGTCAAAGTCTTTTCGAAGCGTAATTGAACGAGTTGGAGCTAGCTAGCCAAGTTATTTTTTCTCGGGGGGAAATGTTGAAGTGCTGTGCTCTGTGGCTGCTCTGAGCTTTCTAACAGGGTATGTGATCTGGTATGTCCTCCGGATTGCTGTAATTGGAAATTTCTTTGGTTTCGCCTCATTAGAGTATTTCTGAACGTGCGGGAATGCTAAAGAAGCCCATTATAGAGTGAATTGGCGAGCAGGGACCCTAGAACGTCTGCTCTTAATAACATGCACGGCCTTGACTACGAGTTAACGGCTTCTTGGGTAAAGAAGGATTGAGAGCACTGCAGTTTTCTCATATGTCTTCCTCACCCGCTTTGCCCATCTCAGGACTCTTTCCCGCTGGAGGAGATTAAATATAGACCAATATGTAAATTCTCAAGGCTGCAACACCTGATTTTTTTCTCGTATTTCCCTTCCTGGATCATGTATGCTGGGCCTCAGAGGAACGTCTCTGGATTCTGGAGGAATCTTGGCGTAAAAAGCTCCTCTGAGGATTTGGAGATGCCAGCTAACAGTGTTAAAGCACACATGTGCATAGAAGAAACATTTTCTCACCTGAACGTCCCCTATTTTTTAGATAAGTATGTTGCTAGGCTTGATTTTTCAGTCTGTGTAACAGCTCCCCCATTGGAGTAAACTGAGGTACTGCATATTCACTAATAACGCTGCCTTTTATTGATTTGCTTGCTGTTTGGGTCATGATTGATGCATAGTCTTAAATAACGTGTGCTTATCTTTGTTTTTTTTTGTCGCTCTTCACAAATTAATTAGGCGGTATGAGACGAGAACATGCTATAAAGGCTAAATAATTAGTCTAATCAGACTGTCATGCTGAGCGTGTTGTATTTGACAGACTAAATGTATTGTTTTAATACGTGTTCTTATTTTATTTGACTGTGGATATGCAGGCATATCTGCTCTATCTACTTAATTGTGCTCATTCATAAACTGAATCCAAATCCTCGGTTGTGAACAATTAGCTTTTAAGGACGTTCTACTGTTGTCAGAGACAAAGAAACTCTTTTGCTGCTTCGTTTGAAAATGTTGCCAACAATAGATTTAGAAAAGCTTTCATAGACTCGCACCGGCAGCCACAGCATCATAAATCATCAGGTGTTGGACTTTTTCATTGTCTGCGTCTCTTACTGACCGTGAAATTTAGCTGGATCTATTGTTTGCAAGCGGAGAACTTTTTATGAAAAGGAAGCTATGTATTATCTACCAAGTGACAGAAATGCTCTCTCTGGATTATTTATGTCAGATCCATAGTTTGCCAAAGGTTGCCAAAATGTGAAAACTTTTGCATAATTCATCTGTTGAAAAAAACGTAGCTGCATACTTATGTGGCACTGAAGTGTGGCAATGCATAAAGCTATTCACTTATCTCTATATTTGTATATTTTGCATTGTCTCTGTTTATTTTGAGGAAAAAGAAATAATTCAGAATGAGTATATGTAATAAAATAAGTATATATGTAAGAGTTGCAAGCAAAAAAAATGACACACAATTTATATTTTATGATTTATTTGACTTATGTTTTTTGAACAATTAGTTGTGGCAAGGCTGAGAGTATAGTATTGGTTATGGACAGTAAGAATTCAGTGTGACTTGTCTTTGGTCCTTTAGGAGATCCCGTTCTATCACATTTGGAGCGGCTCACAGCGGACCCTGCACTGCACCTTCACACTGGAGAGACAGAGCCTGAGCACCTGCGATCTCACCTGCACGCTGTGTGTGTGGCAGGTAGAAGGAGAAGGACAAAGCATCGCCCTGGACTTCAACATCTCTAAGGTAACTTACACAACCTGCTGTATGATCTCCCAGTAATCAGTAGAGATTAGTATTATTAAAGCTTTACGAGATGTTTTTTGATTTTGGTTATCAATGTGTTAAGTGTGAATTGGAATTGAATTAGGAATTTAAATGATTTGATGCTGTATTGTGCACACCGTCTTTACCATTCTCTGAAACCAAGGAACAAGAACAGACTTGTAATAGAATTTTGAAATGTACAGTAACTACAGTATATTGACTCGAAACTGTGGTCAGCACATATGCATATAAACATATGCACACATATCTTGTATTATAATTCTAATTTGGAGTTGTGAATGTGAAGTCAATGTGAACTCTACACATGCATATGTTTTAAGTATAAATATTTCTCAAAAACCTGAATGTCACATTTTCTTTAACTATTTTCCAAACCGATTCTGCTGCAAAGAATTACATTTGGAATTTGATTTATAATCAGAATTGAAATTGATTTTGGAATTTAATTTACACTTGGTTTTTTCGAATTATTGGTTGGAATGAAAGTTTCACTTAAATCTAAATTAGTTACATTTAAAATGTATTCCTTTCCTTTCATTCCTTTTGTAAGCATTCTTTAAAATGCTTACTTTAACTTGTTAACTTGGATTGTTAATAAAATTCATTCATTAAATTATTAATTTCAATAAATGTAATAGACTTGGTACTGTGGTCCGCAGTTAGACTTTTTTTTTTCTTTCAGAATTTAAACTGTAGTCTATTCAAGCATCTTTTAACCATTTCTCTAAACCTTTAGAATTCAGTTAAACTTGATTCTCATAATTCTACTAAATTAATTTCCAATTTTGTTCTTATGCATACAAAGATGCTTGACTACAATAATAGACTACAGTTTAAATTCTGAAAGAAAGAAAAAAGTCTAACAGCGTTTCAGTTTCAAATATTCTCCATAGATCTTCAGATTAAAGTCTCTGTGCAGTTGCAATGAGTAACACGAGGTTGAAATGTTCTTGACTTCAGGACATCAGACCACTGGACTCTGATTTCCTGTTAATGGACAACTGCACCCCTGCCCTGGCTGGTCCGAGCGCATTCCAGATCCCTTACCTCATCCGACAGAAGATCTGCAGCAGTCTGGACACCCCCTGTCCCAATGGAGCAGACTGGAGACTACTGGCCCAGAGACTGAAGCTTGACAGGTAGGATCTCTCAGTGCTAGAAGCTATTATCTCTAAGGTCCAGAATGGATCCTGTTTAAGAAAATCTAAGCATCCTTGTTGTCAGTTGTGGAAACTGTGTTTTTTGCAGAGTGCCAATATCTAGAGCAGATTGTGCGGCTCTCTACTTGCATATTAAATACAGACTTCCACAGGAAATTACAAGGCAGTAATTTAATTACAGTCCCATTGAACTTCCTCCAGGTAATGGAACGTAATGGGCAGACTTCATTTGTCCAATAATGTTTACTTGCTCCAATTAATTACAATTTGAAGTGTTGTGGTGTGTGTTCAATTAGCACACTAGCCCAAAACGATCAATTTTCATTTACTTAAAGGAAAAGCACAGAATACACACAGGTGGAAATGTTCTTAATGTTTTTTTTTTTTTACTCAAGACACTGTCCTCGGAAAACTTGAAAGCAGCACTACTAGTGAATACAACCCCGACTGTAAACCTTTTCTCACTGAGAACAGAGAGCATGTAGAAAACAACACTTAAAGCCCCAGGCATTTGAGGTACAGAAAAAGGCCGTTAGATCGAACAACCTGCTTCAGCTTCCTTCGGGAGATGCATCTCGCAACATCTAATACGCTGCAAAAAGGGGTTGCTTTGTTCTTATTGATCAGCTTTGATCCGAAAGGTTCAGTCTGGTCAATGGAAAAGGTCACATGCAACCTGGGCTTTACCCTTTTAGAGGACTGAGACCCACAGTAGATAATTCATCAAATGAAAATGCAGGGCTGCTTTAGTTTAGGAGTTAACAAAAGGGTGTAAAGCACGTGTTCGGGAGACCTGAGTGTCCGTGCATTGGTTTAGCGCATTGGAATGGATAATACTGTTTTATATTGCTCTGTGGAACAACTATGTCTAGATAATGTGTCTCTCTGGACCGGCATGCATAGATTTTCTATTCTCACTTTGAATGGAGTGACAGAGAGGTTGATGTATTGCTTTACAATGCAAGATAAGCTTCTTGATGTTTTATTTCATTTCAGGGAGTAATAACTTATGACTCTCCTGCAATCCTGATTTACTTCTTACAATGAAACAAACCATGCATTGCAAAGCATATTCATTGCTTTTCTAATATGGTTTTCATTGTATTTGGTTAAAAGAGAAAAACAGAAAGCTAGCTAAACTAAAAATGTCTGGGTCATAAAGCGTAAATATTTAGTTTTTGTGTGTGTGATTAGAATTTATTGCAAAAATGCTGTCATGCTTAGTTTTTATTTTACAAATTAAATGTGTCATTAACACATTGCATTTTAAGATCAAAAGTTGTATCTGTTTACATTAACATTGTGAACTAACATGAATATTAGTATCATTAACAAGTTAATAAATTCTATAACATATATATATATATATATATATATATATATATATATATATATATATATTCCGTATTGCTAGTATGTTGTTAATTGATACAAAAATGAGACATTGTCACAGTGGTATGAATCAAATCTATTATCAACATAAACCAAAGCTACATGTATGATATTTCTTTCTATTATTGCAATGTTACAATGCTTACAAGTCACTTTTGTAAACACTTTATTGATACAATATAAGGCTCTTTCTATCAAGACTGTAGTAGGACTGACAATCTTCTTTCTTCTGTTTTTCTCCCCAGGCACATGAGTTTCTTTGCATCCAAAGCAAGCCCCACATCAGTGATTCTGGACTTATGGGAGACCCAGCACTTCCACAGCGGTAATCTCAATCAGCTCGCTGCTGTGATGGCTGAGATTGGCAAGCAGGAGGCCATGATATTCCTGGTGTCAGACGGGGAGTGCTGACACATTAAAACTGGAGCATGGCGGCCTTCTCTTGAGTGATGGGGTGGGGGAAGGACGCGACCCTCTGCCAGCCCCACCATAGATGAGAAACAAATCAAAGAACAGGGTTTACCCAACTATATGAGGCCACTTCCCCAGTGAATAGGGAATAAAAGGAAAAAAAAACAAAACAAGACCAGGCTCAGGAGGATCCTGGCAGGGCTTTTAGATGTACTGTGACTGAGACAAATGCCCCTTTCTCAGAACAAAAATCCATTTGTTTTGAAAATAATGGTGTATAGCAAATCCCAGATTCTATGATTCTGGTCCTGCCCTCAATCACTGACCAATATGTACTTTCTAACCACATTTGCGTTAGGCACATTGATATATTAATATCAGACTGGAAACTAAAACGGATCGGTTTGAAAGATATCGAGCAGAAAACATACGCTATGTAGGTAAGGTGAATATTTTGCCAACTAATTCAGATTTGTGACATGCATTTTGTAAATGTGTACCATTTAGCAATATGCAAACACGCATATCGATGACAATTTCCTTTGGCCGACACGTTTCTTACCTCACAAAGCATTTAAAATTTTTAGAGCATTTGCAAAATTTCAGGTCGAAAACATTAAGGAAGTAAAGCGTTTTGTGGTGAGAGCCATCACTTGTTCTTCTGCCCCTGTGCACTTAACGTGTGTGTTCATGAAGCCATAAAGTCCAAAAATCACCTCAATGCAATGAAGTATGTTCTGGATAATCAGTAGATAAGCACAGCATTCTGTTGATGTTGTTGGAAGGATGGGTGATCAGGGACCTCAAAAATTTTCCTAGCTGTTTTGTAGAATATTGGATAAAAAAATATATATATATATATATATAATAATCGGGGTCAGACAGAAAATGCAATACTACCAAATGTTTCATTGCTATTCTCCTTCATATTTAATGAGTTTCTCTGAAAGCTATTTTGGCTTCAGGGCTATTTCTTAGTCACAGGAGAGAAGATACCCCCCACACACCCACCTACCCACCCCCCAAAAAATAAAACAAAGTTCCATCTAAGAAAACGTCATCGACACTCAGAAGCTGTCATATTTTTCTAAATTCCTCCATCACACGTGAGCTTTGTTTCTGCATAACTGTCACAGCCTGGAGAACGGCAACACGTCTCAGCCCTGCGTTTGGTGCCATGAATGTGCATTACACAGTTTGAAGATTGTCAGATTATTATTTTTTTTCGTGCGTGTTTGAATGTTGGAGAGTATTTCATTCCAATTGAAGGATGATTTGTGAGGAACTGCGGCTCACAAACAAGCCGCTTTCATCTCGATAAGTAATGACGGCCATGTCTGAAGATGATTGGAGGAGTCCTGCACGTTCTCTCCACAGCAAGTGGAATTACACAGGCCTGTTTCACTCAGCTAACAGAGAACTCAAGTTAAAGGCCAAATTGTGCACACATTGTGTTTTTTTTCATGCTTTGGATTCACTCGGTGATATCTATTCAACAATTAACCAGTCAGCTATTTTCTTTTCTTTGTTTTTAATCTACAAAAGTCATCGTGTCTTGTAGATAAGTACTCTTCATCTTTGCGCAACCAAAGTGTATGAGCCATCTGGAGCATTTCTTTCATATCTATGTGGATTGTGATTTCATTTTGTTTGGAGTACAAGTAACACGTTCCTAAATTCAACATGCATCTATTTTTCTTTCATGACTTGTGCAAACGTGTTCATTTTGAGCATTTCACCGGTAAAACAATTTAAATATTTAATACAGCACTTTGTAAAGTAATTGTAAATGATATTTTAATAACAAGCCAAAAAAGACAAGACAACTGACGTAACATTTGTCAAAGTATAACCTGTGAAGTGTTTGCCTACTGTTCATTGGTTATATAGCACTGAGTTCATTCTTTCTGCAGTGTTTGCGGTTTAGACTGTTTTCGCCATAAGTTTGTACGTCGTTTCGTTTCGTCCTGAGGCTGTTGGTTTATGGGTTATCAATCCTCAACACTAGAAAACAGATACGCCAGTAAATGATGTATTTAGATATGGATTTGGTGCGAAATTGTCAAATTCCTTACACTCAGGTTTACAAACAGTTCAGTTGAAACAGACATGTTACGCATTTCTAAGCATTACTGAGTGCGCATCGATGTTGTTCTTCACTGACATCATTCCGACAGCCTGTCATTCAGAGCTCACAAAGTCAGCTTGTAACACTGAATAAAGCAGATGCCATGCTATTCACTAAATGAACCACCGATCTCTCTTTATGACTGTACATTTTTGTCAGCCTCATTCATAGCTGTTCTGTGTAAATGAATGTGTGAGTGTGCTATTTCTTTCCACTGACTTTCTTTTTGAACTGAAAACCGTAGAATTGTGTACCTGTGAATGTTCAATTCGATTTCTTAATTCAATGTTCCTTGCCTTTCTGCAAGTCAAAATGCTGTATTTATTACATGCCACAGCGCTTATGCAATTGTACAATTCTTTTCTATTATTATTTTTCTTTTTTTGGTAAAGTTACTTTTCATTATTCTCGTCAATGTAAATTGTCGTCGATGAGTTTGTGGTAACAGGAAGCCCTCCTCTGCGGAAGGTTTGCTGTACTTTTTGGACAATGGTATGGATTTGTGGGTAGAATTTTGGAAATTCGTTTCTAAGTGCTTTCAAGTATTTACTTGGCCTTATGTATATATCTCTCTATGAAATTTCAGAAAAGGTATGTATAGTAATTGAACCTAAAATGGATGTAAATAAATTATATATTGTTAAAAGAGAGTGGAGTGATTTGTGCTCGCAACAAATTTCATGACACATTTTTGTATGTTTGGATGCAATTAGTAGCCTTTGGAGGGGAAAAAAAAAGCCCAACCCAGTAAGTCAGCACACAACATGACTGCAGGTGATTTATTGACTAAATGTCTCTAGCACAGTTTCTTTATAAATGATTTGCGTCATCTGACATAGAAAACCTCTCTATAATATGCACAAGAATACAGCAGTTCTGAATGACATGCACAATAGTTAAAGGCTGCAAAGCTATAAAAAAGGCACTTGATAGTTGATACATAACACATTGTCAATACAAAAAAGTAAAAAAAAAAATTGAGCTGTTGGCTCAAATATATATAGCTTTCTACGAGCAGGATATTGGGGTGTTGCATTTCTTCCGATTAGAGTGCAGAAGATTGCGATAAGGGAATGATGTTCTGGGAAGCATCTGGTACAGTCTCTGAAGAAGAGCCATTATGTTTGGAAACACCGTAAGATTGAGCAATCCTGATTATGGTTATATGCATAAAATCTTTGCCACACATGCGCTTTGCTCACACGCTTGGAAACCACCGAAATGGCCACAGAGCTTTAAATAACGCAGCAAGCAAATACGAACAAAAGCTCTAAGTGAATCTGGCCATATGATATTGCAGGATCCATTTGCAGAAACGCAGAGCATTTTTATGGTATCACAGGCCTTTCCTTAATTAGAACTACCTGTCTGATTAGAACAGATGAATGTGGCGTATTTAGTATTGAAGCCATGTAGAGACCATTGCTTGGGTCAGGATGAAACGCATGCAATCAGTGCTAATGTATTTCAGTGTAGCTGCCAGGGGCGTTTTATTCCTCTGTGGTTTGCCATTACCTTAAGTACCCTGGCACAGCAAATCAGGCAGAGCAAAAAAGTAGGCTGCACAGCATCTAGAGGATTGAGGGGCCACTTTAAGATCCTGTCTGAGTAGATCGCATGCTCAATGCTTTAGCCTACAAAATGGATTGTATGGATCGGAGTGCATCAAGATTGCTTCACTCATTACACGGGAAATGCTTTGTCCTTTTTTGGGACAATTGTGGATGATAAATATACATCAGAGTGCAGATGAGCAAATCTCACAAAAAACAACTGACATTTTACAACAATTTCTTTTTTTTAGTGTGACAATTTCATGCTGTCAAACAATTAATCCTGACAAAAACAATATACGTCTGTATAATGTGTATTACTAATTTATTTTTATTTTTAGATGCAATTAATCATTTGACAGCTATACATTTAATTTCCTTTATTTTCAATAGTGATTTTTTTTCTTTAAAATTGAAACATTTTTTATTTCATATATAATCATTTTTCTGCATTAATATCATCATGAACGCAGTACAGCCATTACTATTATGACGTAGAAATACACTTTTTTCACATAATCAAAGTGACATTTGGAGGAAAAATCTGCTAAACTGTCGAGGAAATAGTCACAAAACAAATAATATTTTAATATATGGTTAAGCCATCTTCTAAAAAAAAATTTTGTGAGATTCACTCAGACGCCAAATTGACGAAGACATATACATCTAAAAATAGAAAAAGTGAGCAGTATAAGAGTGTACTATGTTCGACGAGTATCGACGAATACTGCAGGTGTACTTTTGGAGATAGGAGTGGGATGAGGAGGGACAGCTAAAATACTTCATCCAAATACCTTGTTATCCATTCCGACATCTGGCAACGATGGTTGTAACAGTTCATAAGCTGTTTCCAGTTGAATGACTGGCATCGTAACACAGCAAAACTGAGGCCAGTCTGTCGGCTTACTGTAGCAAGCTACCAAAAAATCAGGTCCGTGCTTTGCTGAATGACACATAGTTAGTAAATGCTGATCGAAGCTGCTATAACAGCCGGCGAAAGCCAGCAGAGCTACTATATCCATCACTCTGTCAGCCAGCCATATGTTACAGGCTTCAAGTAAAGTACTTGGTCTTGTTTGGCAAAGCTATAGACCCCCCAGTCTCCTTTCCGGCCCCTCCTTGAAGAACAGCAGAGCGTCACACCGGAGAGAATGCGTGACTTTTACATAATGGCTTGTCCTTCTTTGAATAGAACGTCTTCCCCTCCAGATTGATTTGACAGATCTAAGGAGATAGAAAAAGGGGGAATAAATGAATTTATGTTTTTTTCATTGCAACCCGAATTTCGGGAAATGCTGGGATGTTTTTACTAAAAGACACTGTTTACGATTGTATTCACTAAATGAGCTCATTTCTGCTACAGGTCTGAAAAAAAGTTGCCATACATTTGAAAAGATTCAGCTAGGAGAACATTATATACTAACACAACTAACTCTGAAGACTGCAGTAATGGCTGCTGATTTACTCATCATA
Source organism: Enteromius afrohamiltoni (assembly GCA_034779775.1). Lineage (NCBI taxonomy): Eukaryota > Metazoa > Chordata > Actinopteri > Cypriniformes > Cyprinidae > Enteromius > Enteromius afrohamiltoni. The sequence goes on from JAUYWG010000048.1 coordinate 8,473,454, forward strand.
GGAACAAATCACATTTTTTAAATATAATAAAATAGAAAACAGTTGTTTTAAATTGTAATAATGTTCAACAATATTAGTGTTTTTACTGTATTTTAGATTAAATTCATGCAACAGTAGAATTACAACACAACCCTTTGAATGGTAGTAAATGCCTGTATTAATCTGTCATGTGAATATAATTTATGGGCTACATTCACTTTTCGTATCAGTGCATGTCAAAATGAAAGTAAGAGAGCCTGGCAGTCTGTGTCAGATAGCAAAGAACCCCATTTTTGGAGACAAAGATAAAAAAAAACAAACTTAAATCAGTAGACAGGTAAGTGAAAATAGCACACAATTTTGCTATTTATTGTGCTCTTGTGTGTCGCTATGAGGGGTATGAATAAAAAATAATGAACTGCTAAATTCCTAAACAATAAATGAAATAAAATGGATTTTATTTAAGAATGAAGAACAGTCTAAATGCTGTGAAGCACATTAATTAAAGACATTAATCTAATGCATGTAAACACGGCCAATGTATGAATGTGTGAAACTGAAATGTCTAGGTTCTCAGGGGCTAGGGCACTATTTCTTCATGGTGTTGTGCGGTGCAGAAAGTTTAAGATGGAGTTTCGGGACAGGTCCCAATGCATCAAAATGACTTACAGCACAGACAAAGCAAGTGTCATGCCAGCTGTAGCCCAGCGCCTCGAGGAAACGGTCTCCAGCATCAATCTTGAAGTCACAGCCATGGCATTTGGTACCAAACATCTTTTCATAGTCTGCAGAGAAAAACAAACCAACCAAAAAGGGCCTATTAAGCCAGCGAGAAAGAAATGCTTGGTGAGAACGAGACAAGAATGAAACTTGTTATCGGAAGGAAAAAGAAAAGGGATTATATTTTCTCAGCCCTCACATGCTCTGAGTGTGATAACAGACACTGGTCCAGATTCTTACACGGGTTGCCCCAGTTTTACCCATTAAAGAAAACTTAAAAGTGGCAGGCTTTACGTCTCACACGCAAGGTAAGTAGTTTAGTGTACAATCCTTTTAAGGTGCTGAGACTGCAGCTATTTTATCAACACTAGCTCTTCATTTCTAACAGAAACAGCTGCCCACTTGCTGCTGACATAAGACCAAAACTCTTCAAAGCTGTAAAGCACTGGAACTGCAATGCAAGCCTATTTACATAATAAAGACATGCACTCCCTTCAGATAGCTTAATGTCTGTTTATGTAAGATTAGGGGCCCAACAAATGTGACAATGTGATTAACTGCACTGCATAAATACAAATTAAACATTCAAGGTGGCTGAATTTGGCAACTTTCTACCACTCTGGAAACTAAATGAATTAATAAGTTTAACATGGCAAATTGCATGACTGTGGACCGGAATAAATTGACTTCAAAGTTCCCGAACCCCTTATTCCACCTGTTATCTAACCTCTGGCTAACTAGTGCTATAAAAGTTTCAAAAGATCCAAAATAAAAGGACTGCTGCAAGAACATATCTGCAAAACAGGTTTGAATCTAATGCTTTCCATTCCTCTTCCCAAAAATTTCCTTTTCTGAAGCTCACTAGTCTAAAAAGTTCCAAAAATAAAATGAACACTGGCAAAACAGGTTTTAATCTAATGTTTCCCACTCCTCCCGATAATTTCTTGTCATAATTCTCACTAGCAACAATAAAATAAAATAAATACAAATATTTTGTAAAACAGGTTTGAATTCAATGCTTCCCATTCCTCCTTCCTATAATGTCCTGTCATAAAGCTCACTGTTCCTATAAATAAAGTTCAGTTTGGATAAAAAGTCAAGGATCCCACCCCTCTCTCTCCCACTCAGCTTCCCATCTGCTCTACATTGTCCTATCGTAATAAAAGGTAAAATAGGGCAAAAATAAATCTTCACAAAAAAAGTAAATGAAAAAAATAAATAAATTATATATACTATTATACACACACACACACTCACACAAGGAAAGGTTCTAAGCAGTCTTGCAATGTTCCCAATGCCTTACAATCAATAAACTGTATCTCTTATCATTCTGTATATAATAAAATTATAAATTAATGGCAAAAAAGATTTCTCACTCCTCCTACCCCTACATTTTCTGTGATAGTTCTCACTAGTCCAATTGAAAATAAAAACAATGATAAAAATAAAATGCACGTTTAAAGCAGTTTTGCAATATTCTTGATGCTTGAAAATTGTATTTCTTATTCTTCTAAAAGTAAGTGTCAAATAGGTTAGTAAAAAGTGGACTTTGACGTGAGGTGCTTACATAGCCAACATTAGTGTGATTTCAATCTAATTTAAATAAAAAAAGGAAAAGAAAAAGAACAGTATTAATGGTTTCACTGAGCATCAAAGCACTTTCTACTAATGGTGTATTTAAAGCAGATTCTCAAGCATAAAAGTTCTTAGCAAAGCTCCTAATCAATGTGCAGGGCCGGTATGGAGCAGGTTTGATGTCTGAAGTGAAGTGGCAGCATTTGAATGATTAAACACCGCAGGAGCCCGCGCTCGGCTCCTGGCAGGGGCTGTCGATAAGATGTGCGGCCGGGCGTGCGAGAGGGGCCGTGGTCGCTCACCTCTCTCGCAGTAGGGCTCTCCCTCCTCCATGTAGAAGGCCTGGTTCCTGATGGGCATTTTGCAGGCAGCACACAGGAAGCACTGTACGTGGTAGGTCATCTTCAGGGCGTGCATGATTTCCTGCGGAGAGGACAAAGGGGTGTGAGAGAGCTGTGCACGGCATCTATGAATTCACACTTTGAAAATCAGTCCACTCTCACTTTTAAACTCTCACTCTACACACTTTATACAATCAGTATCTATATAGAGCTTTTTAGTTGCATAAAAGGTTAAGACTAGGTTAAGACTAATCTTAAAAGTTAGTTAGCTAAATTCTTCTTTAAGACTGGCAATAGCCTTATCTACATTTTTATGTAAATGAATAAAAAAAAAAAAACCTAAGTTAAATCCAAAAAATAAAACGTATTACTCTTGGCTAACTGCTAGTTGGTCAGACTAACTCTTAAGACACTGTCTTAACATGGAGGCTAAGTTTATGCAACTGTCCCCTGGTTTTATAGTTTACAGAGACAAACATTTATTTAGGTTTAGGTGTAGGGTGATAGAAATAATAGTCCCAATAAACCACAAAACCCAACGTGTGTTTGTATTTATGTACGGTATGGGCATATACAGTATGTGTTTGTGTGTGTACATGTTAAATTCATGTTCATATGTCATATATGCTATTTTTTTTATGAAACAGTAACATTTTATAGTATAATAATGATTTATATATTTAAAAATATATATTTATTTCTGTGATGGTAAAGCTAAAATATTTTTAGTCTGATCTCTTATAATCAAATTAATTAGAGCATTTTTTTCCATCATAGATTATTTAAAATAGGATTACATTAAATTATACTGACCCCAAATTTCAGAACCGTAGTGTACCAAAAAAAAAAAAAAAAAAAAAAAAGATTCCAGCATCCTTAATTATTTTAGAAACTTTTCCACCAATCATGAATTGCACATAACTGTATTGTGTATGTGTGTTGCAGAACAGTAGGAAATGCATTTACCCCAGTTATCTTCTTCTTGCATTTGTCACAGTTGGGTGAGTAACGGTTGTCGTAGCACTTGGTGCAGTAAATGGATCCCTTTTCCTCAAAGAATCCCCCCTCATCCAATACCCTTTTACACTGACAGCACGTGAACTCCTCTGGGTGCCAGGAACGACCAAGTGCCACCACATAGCGTCCCCTAGAACACAGACACACAAACACAGCCTTACAACAAAAGCTTTGCATTGAAGTGAAAGGGTCAGCTGGGACACCAACAGCTGGGTTTAGCACTCTTAAGTGTTCAGTGTGCAAAAGCCATTCTAATGGAAATAGTAGGTCAGATGCAAAAACCTACTCCATTCCGTATTGATTCTCCACGCCAGAAAGCCCAAGGAAATGGCGCTATTTCAGTGCTTGGCGTATTTTAAGAAATATTGCTGCCTTACCAAGTTTGACACAACCTTTTTTCCCCTCCCCATGTTTTCTCTCAGTTCTGTAAGTAATGACATTTAGCACATAGTCATCATTGATTTGGAGGTATTTTGGGCTGTCTGCAGTGGTTAGCTTTGGGATTTCGAAAAGGAATAGTTCACTCAAAAATGACTGAAAAGATTTGCTGAAAATGTCCGCATGTAGGCCATTTGAGATCTAGATGGGTTCAGATCTTCATTGGAACAGATTTGGAGAAATGTAACATTAAATCACTCAATGTATCCTCTGCAGTGAATGGGTGCCGTCAGATTAGAGTCCAAACACCTGATAAAAACAACAACAATCCACACAATTCCAGTCCATCAATTACATCTTTTTAAGTAAAAAGAGCTGTTTTACTATAAACAAATCCTTCAAACATGACTAAACGTTTCTCTCCTTATTCAGACGGTATGACTTTTTCACAGGAGACCGCATTATAATAGACATATTTCTGTTTGAATCAATAAAAGTTTTTTTAAGTTTATTTGTTTCTAACAAACTCGCAGGTTTTAAGTTCACAAGATATTAAGTGACGGACAGTGGTTGTGTAGACTATTGTGATATTTGGACTCTCATTCCGATGGCACCCATTCACTGCATGGGATCCACTGGTGAGTAAGAGATAATGCTACATTGCTCCAAATGTGTTCTGATAAAGAAATTCATCTTGGATGTACTGAGAGTGAGTCAATATTTAATAAATGTTGATTTTCTTTCTTGAACTGCATATTTTGGAGTTAGTGCTGAAGTTTGACTGCAGTGGCAGTAGAGTTCCAGCTGTACCTAATGATCTTGTTGCATGCGGCGCAGAGCGGTGTGCGTCGGCTGGAGTCGGCGGGGTTCTGCTGTGCTGCCTCCATGATGGAGCTGCGGTTCTGCATAGGAGTGGGCTGGACCGGTTTCTGATGCTGTGTCACCACCGTGCTGGTCTTGTCTGGATGGTAACGGTCTGCGAAACCAGGATCTGTCACCCATGGCGGCCGGCAGGCTGGACCAGAATCCGCTGGTGCTTTAGCTGGCACTAAAAAAAGGAAAAAGTTAAATGACAATGATGCTCAATACATATATTTTTTCAGCACTTCCTTACTATGGGCCAACAGAGACCTGTTACAAGTGTGTACATTTATGGGTTGCTATTAAAACGAGTGCAACTGTAGTCTAAAATGGCTTGCTTTTATCCAGGGACCAACCTATAACACAAAGACATCTATCGAGATGCTGCTAACAACATGAGAGGAGAGCATTAGGAGTGGCTCGTGGTTTAATTCAGCTAATATAAACCACATCTCAAGAGAGTGCTGATTGACTCTTATTATCATCTTTGACTATAAACACATTAGGTCCACTTGTGTCTTACTTTTCCCATTAACAGGCCTGTCTGAGCCAGCCGGGCCGCTCCATGAACAAGTCTGTGTTTTATGGGAGTTAAGTCCCCCCTGTGGGAGCGAGTCTAGGCCGTAAGTCAGTGTGTACTGTGAGAGTCAATCTATTCTGTCTGTTCTGAGAGTACTTACCTTGAACTTCATCAGGTTTGTCTGCTGGCTTGGACTTGGCAGGACAGGGAGTTACTCCGTGACTGTAGAAAGAAAATTTCCCTTTAGTACACGTGCCTTGATAAAAGCAGCTTTAGCCAATAAAAATGTTTTTAAGCCACACAACCTCTAACATCTACATCCTGGGCGGAAAGTACATTCCTTAAAGCGATGAGATTAAAACTACTTCACACCATTTATTTATACGCAAGTTAAAATAAAGATTTTGTTTGTTTGTTTGTTTAATTGTGAATAAAAACATTACATTTAATGCATTTACTGTTTTCTTTTTTTCACTGAGCATTCTTATTTCAACTTAGCATGACAAGAACACTATAAAAAAAAATAAAATAAAAAAAGCTCATTTTTTGAGAATTTATTCATTTACATGTTTATTATGTTCATTTACATGCCCAAAGGCTAGAAATCACTCCTAAAATTAGGCTTCCCAATTATTCATGTTTTCCAAAAAAAGCTTATTTTTTGAATATAGTTTTAGTACATTTTATATGAAATAATTTGATGTAATATTGGGACCCCCCTGGGAAGTCAGAGTTCAGAGTGATCTGTGTGGTTTAAGCTTATGTAACGTAAATAAATAAGTCAGCAGAAGCATTTATGAGCTTTTCATCATACATCCTCGGAATGAAATAAATAAGCATATCCAGATTCTGTACTGCACCATAACTATGAGAACAGTCGTGAGTTTTCCAGATGCGTGTTTGTGATTATGTGTGCATGTTGTTCCTCATCTTTGATGGCTTCTCAAAAGAATTACTGTCCTTAGCATAAACATGTCATTCATTTATACGGAGTAAGCCAAACAAGTCTGTCTTGTGTTTTTTTATTGTCAAATACTATTTTAAAATGATACCAGCTGGACAAAGCAAGAGACCGAACAATTAAACCAAATCAATGCATGCTGATTCCAAACAATGTCTAATTAATCTCTTATTTGCACGAATCCCAGTCTCAAAAACATCTCAGTTCTGTTCCAAATCCTGGTTAGCTGCCCACCTAGGCAATACTTTTAGGCATTTTTAGGCACAACCACAACAAGAAGTCTGTTCCAAACAGTAGGCTAGAAAATTACACTCATTTCTCACCTTGTTTTGGATGAAATCTAAAGTAAATTTGCCAATCCCAGAATGCACTATGCTGAATTTTATCCAGAAGCTGTTCAAAATAAATCTGTTGCTTCTATTTAGAAAACTATACGTAATACTTATGCTATGCAATGCTTAAAATATTGAGTATTGAGCTTAACTAGCGAGATCTAAACTCATAATCCATTTGCGGAGTAAACCGATAAAATAGAAAATTAGATAAAAATCTATTTAAACCAGGTTAAGTTAAGCTGAGGTGAATTAAATAGGTTAAGGCTAGTCATTTTTACCAACACTTCTCCAAACAACTAGGAAACAGCAGCGCATAAAATGTTGAAAAAAAGAAAAGAGAAGAAGCATAGCTGGAAGCAAATAAAGGAGGACAGCAGAGTGTTTCACAATGTTTTATCTGCTCAGAGACATGAGTCAACAGATTATTTTATCTTAGTGGAGACAGATCCAAAGTAAGAGCGATCAGATGACATCATGATAGTGAATTATGCTAAATTACAGTCAGGGGAAAAAAAATGAAATATAAAGAGGAAAGAAAGTTGAGGGGGTGGGTACAAAACACAATCAGATAAAAAGTAACAGCCCCGTGATGGATAACGCCTCTGAACAACCACAAAAATAATAACAATAATATAACATGATTATCAGTTTGTAGAAACGTACCACTTGAAAGAGACAATGTCACACCAACAGCATTCAGATATTCCTAACGGGAACTTGACTGTAGGGCTCGGTTTGTATGGTTTTTCCCGACTATGCCTGCATTTTTTCTCACATTTGTTTTTGCTATTTTTTATCTTGTATTTTTTACTTTTTTTGTTTTCATTAACTTGACAACCCCCCCAATCCCCCTTTTTTGTCCTGGTAAAGCCGGGGTCGGTGTTCACCCATAGCTGGCACGCGGTGGTGCATTTGTATCTAGTGCGGCTGTTTGTCAGCCACCTCGGCCGTCTGATGCCCAGGAGGCAGAGTGTTCAGGACTTGATGTTGAGGGCACGGGCAGATCTCTCGTGGTGCCAGTCTCTCAGCCTGGCATAGCGGGGACTCTGAATCTCAGAGAGGAACTTTTCCCTGCCATTCAGTGCATCAGAGAGGACAGGGAATTAGGAGAGCGGTGAGGACCAAACAGAAGGAGAGAAAGACATGCCAGCACATACAGAAAGACAAGAGAAGAGAATACATATGAGGGAGGGAGAGAACAGCAAACAGAGGCGAAAGATTAAATGATGCAACATATGCAAGTCGTGATAAATTCAGAAAAAATTAAAAATCACTGTATCTGTTAGATAACCAGGCCCAGACAGAATCTGCAGACTTTAATTTCTCACGTTTTCGGTTTTGATTTTAATTAAAAAAAACCTGCTAAATGGATTTGGAGCTGAGACGCTTACTGGCAGCACAATCTAATGAGCCAAAAGTTTTAAGGGCGTTTTACACACAAGAGAGAGAGAGTTTTGATGGAAAGAAATTCACAAGATGCTTTTTTTAAGGGTGTGGAAAGAAATGATTTGGTGTGAAATCAAGTAGGAATATAGGAAAGTGCATTTCCAAAAGCACAACTGGGCTGTGTCCAAATTCTTGTGCTTTCCTAGATGTGCAGAATGTTTTAGGTATCATAGCTGTAAAATTGTTTTCCTAATTTTAAGTATTCATTGTGCTTTAAATTAAAAGACATATTTAAAAGGCAACAACTTTAATGTAAAAAAATGGTAGATAATTCTAATTATATATTAATTATATAATTCACTATCATTATATATAGTGCTGGACAATAATTAACAGTGATTAATCACATGCATAATAAACATTTTTATGTAGCCTATATAATAAATATACAAAGTACACACACATACAGTACATGATTTATATTTGAACATACATGCATGGATATAATTAAGAAAAAGAAGTTGTTTATATATTAAATATATTTTTATACAATATA